>JAHBMJ010000436.1:23886-47563 GCA_018398765.1 Chromera velia | reverse complement strand
CCCCCTCCCTGTCCGTTCCCACCCACGTTCCTTCCCACACCAGGTCCGGGGGAAGAGGAAGAAGAGAAGAGAGCAGGAGAAGAAGAAGAAGATGAAAAAGAAGAAGAAGAAAAAGAAGAAGAAGGAGAAAAGGAGGAAGAAGAAGAAGAAGAAGAAAAAGAAGAAGAAGAAGATTCTGAAGAAAAAGAAGAAGAAGAAGAGGAAAAAAAAGAAGAAGAAGAAGAAGAAGAAAAAGAAGAAAAAGAAGAAGAAGAAAAAGAAGAAGAAGAAGAAAAAGAAGAAGAAGAAAGGGAAGGCAAAGCGTTCCTCTCGCTCCTTTGCTTTCTTTGCTCTTCATTCTGAAGGGTCAGTGCTTTGGGGCGTGATCCGGAGGAGGAGGAGGAGGAGGAAGAGGAAGAGGAAGAAGAAGAAGAGGCAGAAAGAGAAGAAGAGGAAAAAGAGCCACTGGAAGAGCCACCTCCCTTACTCCCCTGCTCCATGTGTCTGTCGTTCGTTCCGTACTATAGGTCTATAGGCTATCATGCAATGCATGAGTCTAGGACAATGCTGTATTGCCCCTTTGCCAGACCTACATCACTCATCGGGGTGGGGCTGCTGTCTGCTAGCTGAAACCCGGCGCCTGAATCATGATGCTTAATCGATTTAAGTGCCATCCCTCACTATAGAAGGCTGCGACAGTCAAACCAATCCAAGGTACTGAGAGCAGACAGAGCAAACCAGTGAAGAGGGAGAACAAGGATTGGAATAGATGGACGAAGAAGGCGTTCAAAGGGTCAAAGGGATGAACAATTCAGAAAAAGACCGTTTGGTCATTGTGCTCGCGTCTTTCATCTATAAGAGAAGGGGAAAGGGAGATAAAAAGGAAAGAAAACAGAGAAATAAGAAACAGAACAAACTCCTATTGCTAAGCTTCATACTCAGTCTGTTCTCACAGTCACGTTGCAACAAACTTGCCCTTTTGAAGACTAGGTTGGTCACCGTCTCCTTCTCCTGCTGGATGGTTTTCGAGTGTGACAAAAGCCCGCACAGCGCGTGTAATTGATGGGAAAGACGTGTCAAAGGAGAGGTTCTCTCCGCTGGATGCTTGTTCTTCCCCCTCTTCGAACTGTTCGAGAAAGCCAATCTCGTCTTGAATCTAATCCCATGCCCTCTGACGCTAAGACTTCTTTGCTGACTTAGAAACGACGCCGGGAGTCGTCATCTGTGCAGTGAGGCGCAGACGAGGACTCATGTGGTCAGAGGGAGGAAGCAGAGAGAAGAGCTGCTGCAAAGAACGTTGCACATTGCATTCTTCCTGCTCTGATTCAGAAAGGTGAGATTCTCCACAGATATGAAGGCGCACCTTACAAGAAGGGAACGCGTCTCCATACCCGCGAACAGAAAAGAGCGAACACCCATCCCGGGTGGCAATCACATCGTTGGCATGCTTCTCCGTCATGTCACAACGAAAAACTGCCTCCAGGCCCCTTTGCCTAAGAAAATCTGCGCCGTCACAGTAAGGCAGATCCTCCTGTACATAAAGGTCAAACAGCTTACGAACAGTCTGAGCTGAGAGGCCAAACGGGTTTTCGCTAAAGTCTCCTTCAAGGAAAAGGTGAATGAAGTACACTGGGGCTTGGGGAACCTCAGGAGGAGTAGGTGGGGAGAGGGGTTTTGAGGAACCAACGTCCATGATAGTGGAGTAGACGAGTTCAAGGATTTGGTTGACAGAGTCGCCTTTCAAATTCAAGGAGGAGGATATGGATGCACTGTTGTTGGTAGAGGGCGTGTTAGCATCGCTTTGTGGGGAGGGCGAGACGGAAGCGCTTTGTGGGGGGGGCGTGTTGGCATCGCTTTGTGGGGAGGGCGAGACGGAAGCGCTTTGTGGGGGGGGCATGTTGGCATCGCTTTGTAGGGAGGGCGAGACGGAAGCGCTTTGTGGGGGGGGCGTGTTGGCATCGCTTTATGGGGAGGGCAAGACGGAAGCGCTTTGTGGGGGGGGCGTGTTGGCATCGCTTTGTGGGGAGGGCGAGATAGAAGGCGTAGCGCTCTGAGTCACCTGGGGGGAGGGATTGACGTAAGCTTCAGGAGGTGACAAGTTTGGTGTGAAAAGGGCAGCCGAGGTGGAAAGGGCGGACACAGATGCTGAAGTTGTAGCAAAATTGGAGTTCGCTTTGAGCAAAAGCTGGGGAAAAGGTTATCGATTTGCCAAAGCTGAGAGCCAGAAAAAACAGAGTGAACAGAATGAAGCTGGAGAATGGAGAAAGAGTTTTCTGCTACGATCAAAACCATGAGACGGGCGCTGCGAAGAATGGGTTCAAGCAAGACTGTTTCTCAGCAAAAAATTTCCGAAGAACTCTCTAGCGAGATGCCGTCTCAAGCTCTAACTGAGTGATCCTCAAACAGCGGTTTGATTCATGGTTTCTTCATCATATGCCATTATTAATCGGTCTATAGGCCATCCATCCTCATAACCACCTGCAGCAGCAGCAGCAGCAGCAGCAACAGCGCCAGCATTACACAATCCTCCACCCACTGCTGCGTCCAACCATACCAGGAATCATAGGCTTGTAAGGTCTGGAAGCAACGTGGCCTCAGAAACAGAGGAAACGGAGGAGCCTCAGGGTGAGTGTATGAGAGGGGCGACAGATGCAGGTCGGACTCTCCAATCTAGTCGGTTGGATGAGTCTTCTCGTTGCAATAGGGCTACTCAGAGAGAGAGTCAAGCTAGGAGTCGAGGAAAAAGGCGGGTACTGGAGGAAACGGATTCCGAAAAAGAGTGAGGAACAATGAGGGAAATCTCGCCCCGGGATTTAAAAACGGTAAAAACAAATTTATAAGTCAAACCGTTACCTACCATAACCTAGCCAGGCTGTTTCAAACTTCAAACTGCTTAAAACAGACACAAATATAACTTCTTTTTTTCTTTTTCCTGACTAGTCTCCTGTCGCGATCTGTCGTACCATGAACTGAGTGAACTCTGCCATTATTTAGTCCATATTAGAGCCTGACCATACTATAAAAGTCCGAGTCTGATTTATAATATAGGAGATTCAAACTTGAAGGTTTAATGAGTCTGAATTGATCGTAATTATAAAAAGATTTAGGTGGTTTTTTCTGAAACCCTAGCTTAAACCGAGTCAAACGTAAAAATGACTAGAAAAATGAACGGTCTAGATCTACAGGTCTAGACTCTTGAACGGCTAGAACAAAGTGCAGCTGCGGAGGTCATGGTGGGAGAGAGAGAGAGAGAGAGAGAGAGAGAGAAAACACACACACACACACACACACACACACATACAGACACACGGACACACACACACACATATATATACACACACACACACACACACACACACACACACACACACACAGAGAGAGAGAGAGAGAGAGAGAGAGAGAGAGAAAACACACACACGCACACACACACACACACACACACACACAGACACACACACACACACACACACATACATACACACACACACACACACACACACATACAGACACACGGACACACAGACACAGACACACACACATACACACACACACACACACACACACACACGCACGCACGCACGAACGCACGCACACACACACACACACACGCACAAACGCACACGCACACACACAGAGGCTGGTTTCATTTATTTCTATTATGCTTTTGCTTTGTTCCTAATATGCAGCTGTGAAGCTTCTATCAATACATGGGTTTGCTGTAACACTTGCACGCAGCTAAGCACGTGGCCTCACGCGACCTCGGCCATCAAAAGACAAGCACAGCAGAATACTCCAAAATCTTGAAGTGAGGAACATAGCCTCGATGGATCTTCCTCCCGCCTTTCGAAACTCCAAAACCCTGCCGGAATCTGGTTATCGTTCCCCTCTCCCTCTCTGCCCCCCGCTGGCCGCGCTGAAGGCGGCGGAAGGGATCGATCCACTACGGAATGCATGCATGCATCTAATTGATTGTGCGTAGGAAAACGCCCCACAGGCCCACTCCTTTTCAAAGCAGCCTCCTGCCTTCTAAAGTGCCCCTCACCATACCAAACATGCACTCATGCACAGTGTCACCCTGCCCCCCCCCCCACTACGACTGAATTCATCTGCTGGGTTCGGGTTCTTGGTCCCAGAAAGCAGGAATGTGTGCACGCGCACGGAGAGAGAGGGAGAGAGAGAGAGAGAGAGCAAACTGATTGACGATCGATCGATCGATCGATTGATGGATAAGGAATACGAAGGGGCCTGCCTGCATGCCTCTTCAGAAATAGCCGGCAAGGATTGCCTGCCGGGTCTTTCGGTTGAATGAATCGAGCCCGCATTTGCACATGCAGATGTGCGTATGAGAACGCACGCTGTTTTTGTTAATTCGTTCCCTTTTCCAAGTACACCGATAGCGGAAAATCGAATCCAAAAGACGGAAAGGACCCTTTTCCCGTGCCCCTCCCCCCCCTTTGTCCAACGAAAAAGAAGGCAAAAACACCCTGGGAAGCACCCATTCGTTTATCAGCCCAGGCTGTGGAAACAAAACAAAACAAAACAACATGGAGGTAGGGTCAAGGGTCAAAATACGACTTCCGTCGACGCCCCCGCCTCCTCGGCAGCGATCAGGTGCTCGATATCAATTGTTCTGCAAATGAAGAGAAGAACACAGTCACACACATAATTGCAAGGGAGCAACACGGAATAAATTGAAGATCGACGGATGCATGCATGAATGGATGGAGACGGATGTCACAATGCACCAGTGCGTCTCCAGTACATGAATCCGGCGCTTTAAAAATGCAGGGTTGATGGATAGATGCGTAGCAATGTCACTTTTCCGTCTTTTCCTTTTGCCAGTCTCCATTCCTTTGCCTCTCCGTTTGACTGTCTCTCTGTTTGCCTCCACACCCATCCAGACGGTCTGTCTCTGTACTTGTCCGTGCTGCACTTCTTTCTCCTTGCCTCCTTCCTTTTCTGCCTCCAAATCAGCCTCTTTGTGCGTCAGTTAGAGAAGAGGATAGAAACACAACATTGTCGCAAAAACTTAGGAAAGGCGTCAAACAAAAGTTTGAACTAGGCGGACAAATCGATCATTGTTGGGTCTGTCTGTCGATCAGTCTTTTGCTTGCTCTCTTCCTCCCTCCCTTCCTCCCTCCCTTGCTTTCTCAAAACAGCCAGAAAAAGAAAAGAAGAACAAGAGGGACCTACCCCGTTTCCCCCGCGAATTCAGTGTCTTTGGGAAGGAAGAGCATGCAGTGGCACTCCTTCCTCTCCTGCACGGACGAAGCCATGAAGGAAGGATTGAAACAAACTGATCTATCTTTTTCGTTTCTTCTGTCTTCCTGTGCTTTCCAGAATACAGGCAGGCTGTATACGAAGGAAAGCACCCAGGAAGGAACGAAGGAAAACAAAAAAACAGAAAGCAAACGGGATTCCACTCATCCCAGCTCTCACAGAAAGCTCCCCCACCGCGATTTCAGACACTTTTCGTCAAGTACGTTTCTTCTTCCTTTTTGCCACCAATTGCTAAGCAGCTTTCCCCGTCTCTTCTTCAACCACTGCATGCCATACAGACCGGATGGAAACCCGGTGCCCCCCCTCGCTTGAGACCATCGGCAGATTCCGATGAATGTACAACTCTCTCTCTCTCTCTCTCTCTCTCTCTCACACACACACACACACACACACACACACACACAGAGAGAGAGAGAGACACGAACCTGCATAGGAACACATGGACAGTTCCAGTAAGCGTTTTTGACCTGAGGGAGGAAGGGAAGGGGGTGGGATGAGGATGACGTCTATGTATGAAGGTTTCTTAATGCTTCTACTCTCTTCATCTGAAACGATGCGCAGACAGAAGGACGAGGGAAAGGGTGGGAAAACGGGAAGGAAAACCTTCAGAAAAAATTGAAATCAGGCAGCAAAAACGCCGGCAGTGCATTCAATCCAAATTCACAAACACTTAAACATGATGAAAGCCGCCTCCCACGAAGAGCAGACACCCGTCCATATTGTTGGGGCCACCTCCTGCTTCAATTTCCTCGGAGCTACAGCTTGAAGATGCATGCGGAGACACGACAATGTACTCCGGTGTATATAAATTCATTGGATTGGATTGGATGACTAACAGAACACCCACCTCTGCTTGCATATCGTTGTAGGACCGACAGGGACAGAGGGGAGCCCCAAGTTCCCTCTGCACTCAAGCAAGGGAAGGGACACGAGACCGTTCAGAGAAAAGGAGGGGTGCATTGGAAGAGAGAAGAAGACAAGAACCGAGAAGGAGTCCAGAGAAGACGGTTCATTGGGGTGTGTAGGAAGAGTGGAAGAAGAAGAAGAAGAAGAAGAACGGATTCTGGTGTTACAGGAGAAAGGCAAAGTCGAACTTACAATGCAGAGAGAAAATTGGAACCCAGACAGCAAGAAGATCAAAAGTGCGGTAACAGTGAGACAGAGCGAGGAACGGAAAACGAAAGAGAGAGAGAGTCTCACGGAGCAATTAAAGACGGAAGGAAAAGAGGAAGGAGATTGCATGCTAGACTCTTCAACCCATTCCAAGGCTTCCCAGCGCGTCAATACGAGAGCATTCCAATCAGATCGAGAAAGAGAATTGCAGGGAGGCACAAGTGGGAGAGGAGATCAGAATGCCGATACGGAAGGAGGACTCTCTCTCTTGGTGTCACAGCCCTTCATTTCCCTACTCACCTTGTTCACTGCAAGGCCTTGAAGCACTGTGGACGTTACTTCAGGCTCACTGCACGCAGCCAGATAATTAACACAAAGGTGGGATGAGGGGTGGGAGATTCGACGGAGGTAAAGGAGACGGGGAGAAGCGCAGTCTGACAAGCCTACCTGCAGAACACGGTGTCTGTCACACGAGCGTACTGTTCTGCGAACTTCCACATCGCCGTCATTTCCTTTGAGACGGGCGAAGGGGGTTTGGAGTTCTTGGGGGTGGAGGAGGAGGAGGAGAGAGGTGTTTCCTTCTCCAACAAGAGGGCAGCTCTCTTCGTTGATCCAAAATTGGAGGTCCCCGAAGGCAACTGCAACCCTCTTCTGTTTGCCCCTGGCATTTTCAGAACAAAGGCTGATGATACATCTAAAGAAAACGGACCCAAGCACAGAACGGCGACACACAACCCCAGCCGCATCCTTGCATAGGAGGGCTCAGGAGGAGACTGCACAGCTGGTGCTACGATGGAGACAGACAGAATAAGGACAACATTTCGGACGCCATTTTTCTCAAACTCTTTCTTGTTCGATCTACCTCTGCGGAAAAAACGGTGATCTGCAAGTCCTCGGTTGAGCACCGACGCTGCACCGTTGAGCACAAAGCTTTTCACATGAGGGGGGAAGGTCCAAAAGTGATTTCATGACATTGGGAGCAGTCATGGCGCGGCCCCGCGGGTCCGACCATGCCGCGGCCGCGGCTTGGCGGCCGGGACCTGCCTTCACGTAAAAAGGTCAGACACTTTCTTTGTATGGTTCGCAACACATCTCTTTTGAGAAGTCAGTACGTCTGAGATCGAGCTGCCCTCCATGCCAGGTCACTCATTGAAATGCAACGAGGAGGTAGAACTGCATTTGTGACCGTGACCTGTGAAGTCGTACATTGGCGACATTGACACGCAAATTTTTATGCAACACCCACTTGTAAATCCGAAAGGAGAACACTGTTGCGCTGCCACAGCCAGTACACTCAACGGAGAAACGACTGCTCTGAAAGATAACCGGAACAAACGTACAGCCGTCTTGTCTTCTCATAGCAATTGCTGATTTCCTACAGCCGGACGTCTCAACTGCCAACTTTCTCGGTCAGAGTGGGTGTTGCAAGCAGGAGTAACACATTCGAGAGAAGTTCAATTCGGGTGACAAAATGTGCAACGTGTTTCGCACCATCTTGAAAGGCTGGCAGTGGGCCCACCAAAAGTTCGACGACTTCATTCAGGACCTCTGTAAGAGGGCGGCAGGAGGCACAACCAAACTCCCTCTCCTGTGGATTCTCTTATGGGTCTGTCTGTCTGTCTGCAACTCCCTTTCTCGCATCCGTTGTGCTGAGTCAATTCTGTCGCAGGGTGCAGTTTCTTTGAGGTGCACCTTATCTCTGTTTCAGGCATGCGAAGATGCCTCTTCCTCTGTCTGAACTGGTTTCTTTCTTGGACAATGGGCGCATAGTTGACATGCTTTCCTCTGTCCTTGTTTTTTTCTCATGCCTCCTTTATCTTCTTACACCGGTCACCTTTCCTCATTTGCTCAATTCTTTGCTGAAATCGGAGTATCCGCAGGTCGCCCTGAGTGTGGGTCTGTTCGTTCCCAACATCTTCACGTGGGAGGAGAGTGCCAACCCTGATGTGGACTGGTAAGTGAGTCAACTGAATGATGGATGTCCTTAGTGGTGCATGATGACTGCGTGTACACTTGTGTCTCTACAGAATATGTTGCTCCTTTGATAAATAGCAGGAATCGACGAGAAAAGACAAGCCAACGCATGTCCTCTACGGAAAAGAAAAAAAAATTCTCTGCCTACCTGTGTGTCTGGCGATATTCGTGTTCTTATTTTTCTGCCCCTAACCATGGACCTGAATGGGTTGACGCACGCATGCAGGCTCCCCCCCTCAGTCCGCCCAATGGACGAGGAGAACGAATACTTCCGCCTCTGGGACTCTGAGCCTATCCGTCCGTCCTCCGTCATCGTTGTTAACCGCAGTAGTACCACAGGCACAGTCTTGACTCTCGAGTCCCTGGGGGTAATTTCGAACATCGACTCCAACGTGACCGGGCTCCAGTACGCAGACCCTGATGACTCGACTGTGTTCAAGAACTACACCGACGTTTGCTTTCAAGCCGCACCCTCTGTGTGTTACAAGACGGGCCTGCCTACCTTCCCTGCCCTCCCCTTTGCGACATCCGATGCAGCCCTTGTTGCACTCCTGAACGATGCCACCAACCTGAATATCTGGGGGCAAGCCCCCACAGCAGATACCTTGGGGTTGGGGGGGGTCCTGTTCAACATCAGGTCGGTCTGTCGGCTTTGAGGCAGGGCATCGGGTTGCATGGACATTCGGCACGTTTGTCCTACGTGTGATGCAGTGTGCTGGAGATCCTGTGCAAGCAGGCTGAGTCACGGTTTTCCTGCTCGTTCACCATTGTACCTTGTTTCGACCCCTTCGTGTGAGGTCAAACACAAGTTTTTTTCTGTCTAGAGATTGTACGTGACTTTGAGAGCTCAGGTGATGGTATGTGTCTAAATTTGGGTGTGGGAGGAACGGCAACGTGTATGTGTGAGTTTGTGCGTGTGTGTTGGGGGGGCTTGCTGTTTGGTACCTTTCTTTAATAACCTCTCTCCCTGTCTCTCTTTTTGCCCGTTCCTCTTTCTTTTTTGTTTTGCAAGCGTCCTGTGTCAACAGACTTTTGAAAATTCTCTTTCACAGCTTTGTTTATAGTCAGGTCTAGACAGAACCTTCTTCTGAACACCTCTCCGTCCCTTTCCCTTCCCCCTCTCACTGCAGCTCTGCAGAAGCCGCAAAGATCGACTACTTCGTTGTGGGCCCCACAGCAGACAGACCGGACCAGTACAAATCAGATCGCCTCGATGATGCATTGGCGTGGGAGCAGAAAATGGTAGACACGTTCAAGGATACCTCGAGAGAAGAGTGGGGAGAGGGGGGGGGTGATCTGGAGATTTACTGCAACTTTTTTAGGCAAACGAATGACGAAGTCAACACTTCTATTTCCAGCGTGTCGCCCTTCATTTTCATCTCGATGGGGTCTCTTGCGTTCGTTTGTTTCCTGGGCCATCTCAGCGTGGAGTCCCCTGAAGACTCTGTAGGCACAATCGCCATTTTGGGCCTTTTGGGAACTTCGATGGCGATTTTCACCAGCATCGGAATCTGCAGGTGCGCTCGTGCGTGTGCATGTGGAATAATGATATTCAAAGTTGGAGTCTGCAGGCAATTAAGTGTATATAGACAGCGATAGGCGGGAAAACCCTCGAACTTCTACTCGCCAATCAAGCAGAACAAACAGAGAGTAGATGGGACCAAAAAAGTTGACATGAGACGAGAAGTAATTCCCTCTGGGAGCAAGAAGAAAAAAGGGCTTTGATTTATGTTGTCGTCTGATCCCGTTCCAAAAGAGTTGCAGGTCCAAAGATTGGGGGGCACTTAATGCGTTTTTTTTTTACAACACAGACACAAATATTTGTTCCGACTCCTTCTTGTATTCACTGCATGCAGACTGGCCGGAGTTCCCTTCGGTCCCGTCACCTACGTGACTCTGTATGTGCTGCTGGGCTTTGGGGTTGACGATGTGTTCACAGTCCTGTCGGAATACACGAGGGAGGCGAGGAAGGCAGATGCGCACGAGAAAAGTGACAGGGAGGTTGTGATGAAGGCAGTGCGAAATGCCGGACCCGCCATTCTTGTGACGTCCCTGATTAACTGGATCCTCTTTGCGCTGAGTGCCCTGAGTACTCTGCCTGCCATCCGGGACATGTGCTTCTATGCAGTCACCGCGATCCCCCTGCAATTCCTCTCCCAGTTTTTCTTCCTCGCACCCTGGCTTGTCCTGCACTCTGGCTCGAGGAAAAGGGGAAACTGTGAACTTTGCTGGAGACCCTGCAGGTCGGTCGGGCGGACAGTAAGCGTATGGATGTGCATGCGTGGTGTGTGTGTGTGCATAATACGTGCACGATTCCGGTCTTCCCTTTGCTGCTCTGTCGGTCTACGCAAGATGAATCAAGCACTCCCCTTCTGTGAGTAGAAATGCAAGGTAGATGGTTTGGAACGTGGGAAGTCAATTTTCCTCTTTACTTAATTGTCTGTTTGTTGTTCCACCTCTGCATCTGTCTGCCTCTCTGTGCATTCGGTTATTTGCGGCTTCGTTGGTTTACATCTTCTGTTTTCTCGAAGCTATTTTCTTCGGACGACTTTTCGATCTTATTTCCCTTTTGTGCGTGCAGAAGACGGCAATTGGAACCTGTCGCAGGTAAAAAAGTTGAAGATAGAGAAGCTGAGGGAGGAGAGGGAGATCAGATGGAAGCGGGTGGAGGGGATCACCGTGAGAGTCGTTTGAGCAATCAGATGGACATGAAGGGGCGTCAGATGAGTCGTCTGAAATCAAAGAAAAGTTTCAAAGCAATTGGAGAGTCCATTCGAGCAGAGAGATTCATTGCCCGGATGGTGAACCTCTACGCACATGTCTTCACCAAGACGTGGTTCAACGTACTGGTTGTCTGCATCTTCGTGGCCGGATGGGTGGGATCTGCCATTGGCGTCACCAAACTTCGCGAGGCCTTTCCCACCACGTCCTTCTTCACTGAGGACTCGAGTCTGGATAGATACGAAGTGCAATACAAACGGTTCGCATCCTTCGGCTTGGTACCCTTGTTCCTCTGTTTGCCTGTCTGCGTCGTGAATCTGTATCGATTGTCTTCTACTTGCTTTCTTTTTCCTGTTCGTCTTTAGTGAGAGCACAACAAATCAGTGTGTGATTTCGGAGATGACGAGAAATACTTATGTGTGTGTGTGTGTGTGTGTGTGTGTGTGTGTGTGTGCGTGCGTGTGTGTGTGTGTGTGTGTGTGTGTGTGTATCTGTCTCTATTTTTCCCGCCTTCCTGCCTCTTTTTCGCGTGCCCCTTCGTCCGCTTTCTGTGCAGGTACTTCTCTACCACCTCTGACACCGTGAAGGTCTCTGTAGGCCTCCGCGAATCTGGAGCCTCTCTGAATTGGGAAAATTCAGCAGAGAGGGAGGACGTGCTGGCACTGGAAACGTCTCTAGAGAATCTCTTCAGTGACTTGGAGGAACAAAAGGTGAGCTTGGAGGCTCTGCTTTTGCATTTTGTGTCACTGTGGCTTTGAATCAATGTTCATTCTTTTCACAGTTGTTTGTCCCTTTCATTGAGCTCCTTTTTATGTATCTGAGGTCTGCGTCATTTACTCTTCTCGAAGCTTTGGAAGCGCTTGCTCTGTTCTTGTTGTAATTTTGGGACCTGGTCCGTTTTTCCTTCCGACACGGCAAAGTCTGAGTTGATGTGAAGACAACATGAGATGCAAAACTATCAAAAGCTCCGACATTCATTCTCTCTCTCTCTCTCTCTCTCTCCCTCCCTCCCTCCCTCCCTCCCTCCCTCTCTCTCTCTCTCACATTCTGTCTGTCTGTCTGTCTGTCTGTCTGTCTGTCTCTCTGTCTGTCTGTCTATCTGTCTGTCTGTCTCTCTCTCTCTCTTTCGCTCTCTCTCTCTCTCTCTGTGTGTGTCTGTCTGTCTCTCTCTCTCTCTCTCTCTCTCTCTGTAATTCTGTCTATCTGTGTGTGTGTGTGTGTGTGTGTGTGTGTATGGTGAACCCCGTTGCTACAGATCGTGAGCTGGTTAAGAGACTTCAAGATCCTCTATGCTGATCTGGTGACATCGCGCCCCTCTCTGTCGTTCTCTGATGGACTCAGGTGAGGTCCTTCAACCGATTGGACTCGATCAGTCGCTCGCACCACTTTCCTTCCTACTCAGTCGTTCATTCTGCAGGATTATCGCAAGTGCTTGCATTTTCCACCCTTCCTGCGATCTCCGTCCCCCTTTTCTTCGGAATCTTCTCACTCTACCTGCATCCAACACAGAAACCTTCTTTGCGTGAAATCTACGCTTCTTCCAAGTCTCTTGCAGTTCCCATGCTTTGTGTGTACACGAGACTTCTGCGCTGATCTGAAATCTTCCCCTAAAACCCCTTCTCTTCGCATTCCAGGGAGTCACTCTTGTGCTGATTGACGTTCAATTACTACCTACAAGTGACCACAGTGGCATTAATTGCATTTTCCTTTTCACATGCATGCAGAGCCACCCTTTCAAGCAACGCAACATTTGCGGCCCTATACGGTTCCTCACTCAAATTTTCCTCTACCACCGGACCCCTGGCCATCAGCAGTTTCACCTTCCAATTGCCCAAAGATCTCCCTACACAGAGAATTCTCAGAAGCGACGTCCAAGAAATGTACAAGACAATCGATGACTCTCCGATTAGGGGCCTGACGCTGGTCGCGCATGGACCCGTAAGTCTCTCCTTTCGGACTTTTCTTCTCCTCTCTTCTCTTCTCTTTTCTTGCTTACACTCACTTTGAGTTCTCACTTGGTGAATGAATGAAGCACCGATTGACTGAATGACAAATCGGCTGTCTGTTCTGAAACGACTTACCAGTTGACTAACTGAGTGAGTGTATGCGTGAAAAAGTAATTCATTGACTCATTGGTTTTCCTTCTTTCTTTGTCTGCTGCCCTCCTTTCCATTCCAATGCCCCAATTGATGGATGCAGCTGACATTTTCCTTCCAAGACATCGAGGTCGTCCAGCTCTTCTACGACAACTTGTGGGAGGGTTTCCTGGCCATTTCCATTCTCTGTTTGGTCTTCGTTGGGGACATATCGACTTCTCTTCTGGTCGCTGTCAACCTTGCTGGCATCGTTTTGGGCACTGTAGGGTTCATGGGGTGGTACAAGATTCCGATCATGGCAACGAGTTACGTGTTTGTCTGCACGATGATGGGGTTCCCTGCTCTAGTCACGTTCGCCTACACATTCTCTCATTTGGTGGATCCGAGGTTGAGGGGAGCAAAGAGGGTGGAACAGACAGTTCAGGTGTGCGGGGTTGCCGTGTTCCTTGCAGTTCTCTCCAACACAGTAGCAGTGATTCCTCTCCGTCTCACAGACAGTCGAATCTGGCACACAGTCTTCCAGCTGATTCTTATTCTCACGTGCGTTGGGTTGGGTCACGCGATGCTACTCCTGCCCTCTCTGTTGGCATTGTTTCGCGTCGATGGGCGTGGATTTGCGAATTGGAAGACGAGGCGGGGGAGCACGAAGGCAGGTGAGAAGCTGGACGCGCTGAATGATCCTGCTGCAGAAATGGAAGAGGGGAATGGGGAGAGGGGAGACGGAGAAGAGCCTCTGAAGGTCCAAAAGGAAAAGGTGAAGGAGGCAGAACAGGGCGTAGACATGCAGGAAGAAGGTGAGGAAGGAGGGGCAGGGGTGGGTGTGGACATTGAACAGCTTGGGATTGCAGGGAAGGAGGGAGAAGGGGATGTGGGAGGGATGACGGAAGTAGAAGTCAAGCCCCCCGTCCTAGAGGAAGACAGTCAGCCAAACCCCGTGGAGCACTCACAGACAGTTCCTCAGGACATCTCACCCTCAGGCGACGCAGACCTCCCAGAGGCAGATGACAATGTTGACTGATTGACTGGCAACAGGATGATCGAATGAAGAAGCAACTTAGACCCTGTGTCGGTTGATTAAGAAAGGAGGTGAGGTGGAAGACTCGATCTCTCTCGGGGGTACATGAATGGGTTCGAATTCAATCAGATGACCGGAAGCTAGGGGAGTGGGATTGAAATCTGCACCCGATTCAATTCTTGAAACCAATCTGGCCCGGGTCTTGCTGTCGAGTGGAGCCGGCCGAAGAAAAGAAGAATGACAGCATATAGACACTCGTAAGGTAGTCAGTCGGAATTGCGCAGACACTCACGTGCATTCCGTCTGTCAGAGAAGCATGAATCCTTTCATTGACATGCGATCTCAAAGTTGCACGTAGGTGGCTGCTGCGGTAGTCTGTCTGTTCTTTTCCCATCTTTCTATCTTCCTCCCTTTCCCTCCCTTTCTTACTTTCTGATGTGTTCTTCCCACATGTGTATTGTATAGCAACTCGCTTTTCTCTTTTCGTCTTTCGAATTCGATGCATTCGACTCGAGCTCATTGCCGTCGAGGCACTTTGGACCCCATCCGTGTTTCCTTTTTTCTTTTTCAGCATATCAAACATGTTAAACCCATAAATTCGACAAATCAATTTCTCTCTTCATCCTTTCAACAAATCAAACAGAGATATGAAGCAGACAGAATGCAAATCTACTTTCCTCTCTCTTGTCCATACAATGGTCACTCGATCGATCTTCCAATCAATCAGTGAAACCACAAGTCAATAACCAGATTCTTCATAGAATGATCGATGTGAATGCCATGAGGGTCAAAGGATCAGCCAGCCAGGTGGGTCGATCGTTTGCCATGCAAGAGCGTGGATCAGTTCGTTTGGGCCGCGTTGAAGTGGAAGGCGGGAGCTGATTCGACCATGAAGTGAGTGAGAGATTGAACTAATTAAACCTAGAATTCAACACACGCAAGTCCATGGATGGGAAAGTCCTCGGATGGGAGACTTGAGTGCCTGGTTGATGGGTGTTCTCTGGGATGTTTAAATTTTCAGTGGTCCGAGTAGCGGTCGGTTTCTGTCCTGGTTGATCGGTATTCATCGGTTGACTGGCTTGCCGGCAGTTTGCGCAACCATATCAATTATCCCCCGGGCCCCCTCTCAGGCAGTCAGATGTTCAATGCCTCGATGCATTGCAACTTCGTTTTGTTCGCTGGTCATTTGGTTTGTCCCATAACTCTTTTGTCTCGCCCTCTCTTCACTCTTTTGGTTTGGAACTCTTTGGTTGTCTGCTTGCGAAACAAGTAGCCAGCTTCTTTCAATCTCTCAAATCTATAGAACGCGCCTTGCCCACGGCTGTATGGGAGGCCTGCATCGCTGGTTCTTGTGCTCCCCTTGTCTCCTCCACCAAACGTCTGGCTGTGCCCCTTGACAATTCTCTCCTGGCAGACACAGATGAGCCACGCCAAGAAAAGCCAAAAAAGAAAGGAAAATTCAAACGGAAAGAGACGTGTCGCAAGATCGAGACGAATCAATGGCTTGGTGAATGGGCTAGAAGACAGGAAGGCAGCAGGAATAGAAACTGAATCTTCCATCCCCTTGCTGCCCTCACTGATTTTCAAAGAGAGAACCCTTCCAGACAGAGGCTCTCCATGCTGCTTCTTGCAGAAAGGAAATGGCAGTCACGTCCGTCAGACACAGGCACGCTGTCCCCTTGTCTTCTTAAATCCTCTGCACACATCCTCCCTCTCCTGAGAGCGATGACGGGTGGTTATGTGCAGAGGGGAGAGCTGGAGAAGACCTGTTCGACTTGCTCTAGCAGGAAGGTCCGGGATGAGATTCACCTACTCACGGATTGTGCAGACACGGTGAGGGAGAGACAGAAGCTGGACGATCTCATTGGCAGAATAAAGGAGCGTGCGCCCATTGAAAAACGAGTGGAAATTGCGCAATGGGTGGCTGCTTCAGCTGGTAGGGGAGTGGGGGAGAGTGAAAAGAAAGTCCGAGAGATGATCGCCCTCATATCCTCGTTCCAGCCTCTGGCGGGTTTGAGGGCGGTAGAGGAATGTATAGGCAACTTGGCATGATTTCGTGTTGTCATGTGTGATTGAGTCAGATTGACTCAATGCGCTAGGTTAACAAACCAACATTGCATGTCATGCCCCGTGGTTGGCGGCACCGTTGGCCAGAGCCTAAGTGGTGGCTCACCGGCTTTAATCGCCTCAACTCAATTCAATTCAATTCATCAATGTGCACGCATAAAAAAGATTTATGCAGAATCAAATTCAATCAATATTTCATTGGAAATTGGAAAACGGTAAATAAGGAACAAATATTATATTATAGAAAATTCACTAAAACATTTAACCTTCTAACTATATTCAAAGTCTCTCTCTCTCTCTCTCTCTCTCTCTCTCTTTCTCTCTCTCTCTCTCTCTCTCTCTCTCTCTCTTTGTCTGTTTGTGTCTCTTTCACGGCTGGCTTTTTCTTAATTTGTCAAATGAAGTCTACAAGAGTACACAGGATAAGAAGGGAGCCAATAAGGAGTTGAGGGTACATTATGTCTCTTTCTATACCCTCAAGAAAAAAAAAAACAAATGAACTTATCCTTTTGTAGAAGGTTTTCTCGGAAGAGACCAGAGCCGGATGAGAAACTCCTCCTTCTTTCTTCCTTTCTTTATTCCCTTCATCATTCCTTTTTTCTTTCCACAGGCGTCCGCGTGCATATTTACTGCTTTATTTTTTTTTTTTTTTGCTCACTTTCTTTTATTTAACTTCTTAGAGTCTTCTCTAAGATAAAGCAGGAAAAGAAGGGAGCCAACAAGTAGTAGAAAAGTTTTCTCCATCTTTCTTCTCCAAGAAAATAGATAGACTTATGATCCCACCTTCTGTAGAACGACAATAAAGACTGACGATAAACCTTTCTTCCTTCTTTCTTTCTTTCTTTTTTGTCTACAGAAAAAAAGGGAAACAAGAAGGGATCCTATATAAGAAGCAGAGGTTTTTTTATCACTACCTTTCACCTTCAGTAAACGGAAAAACGAATTGCAAACTCCTCTTTCTGTTAAGCGCTCTTTCTTCTCCTTAATTCTCTAAAAGTTCCCTGTGTTATCCCTCTTTTCTTTCTTTTTTATTCATCCTTTTCTTTGGTTACTTGTTTTTGTGAACGAAATATTTGATTATAGTTAAACTGAGTTACCTGATCGATTGATTGATAAACAAGCAAACCGCAGTTCGTGAGTGTCGATCGTTTGCCAATGGCTGAAAAGCAGATCGACAGCCGGCTCTGGTTGATATTATAAAAGCATAAAGAGTTGTGGCACACCCCCTGCACTGCGTTTGCAGTGTATCAGGTTTGGTGTGCAGGCCCTCAAGGGAGGGTTTGAAATAATATCCCGGGCTCTGTTAGCGGTGGCAACACCTTGACATGTAGCCTAGCATATAGCAGGAAAGCCTAGCATGGAACCAATCAATCAATCAATTAACAAGTCAATCAATTAATCAAAGTTCTTAAATCTAGTAAAAAATATGTTCATACAGTTAAATTAATGTCTAGATTAATATATTGCATGTGTGTATATTATGTTAAATATTATGTGATCAAATAAAATTTCTAGCAAAAATTTTGGTTTTAAAAAATTAATGGAAGTTTTAAAATTTGAATTCCGGCAACTTCAAATGCATGTATATCATATATTTGGCAAAATATCAAAAAGATTTAAAAAAATTTCAATATAAAGTGTAAGAATAAAGAAGCGCGCGCCCATTAAGAAACGGGTGGAAATTGCGCAATGAGTGGTAGCATCAGCTGGTAACTTAAAGAGAGTGAGGGGGAGTCAAAAGAAAGTCCGAGAGATGATCGCTCTTATATCGTTGTTCTAGCCTCTAGCGGGTATGAGGACGGTAGAGGAGTGTCTAGCCAAGTTAGCATGATTTCGTGTTATTGTATGTGAATGGGTTAATGCGCTAGGTTAATAAACCAACATTGCATGTCATGCCCCGTGGTTTATCAGAGCCTAAGTGGTGGCTCACCAGCTTTAACCACCTCAATTCAATTCATTCATTCATTCATTCATTCATTTATTCATTTAAGTAACTGTAAGTAACTGTTTCCATGCATAATTTTTAACATTTTTAAATGATTGCTAAGAATGGTTCCAGAGATGGTTAGCCTAATAATTGGTATAAGTGTTTTTACATGCTACTCTACACTTATAATTGTAAGCTTAAATTGCTGCTAAATTCTTTTAAAGAATTTATTAATGAGTTTTTAATACATATTACAGTTTTATTACTTACAGCTGTTAATAAATCTGGACAGATATCATTATTTTTTCTTCAGAATCTTCTTCTTTTTGTCTTTGGACTTCTTGTTTTCATTAACATCGTCCCGTCTAGTTGGCGTCAAACTCAATAGCTATACGGTGGTTGATCAGCAAGATGTCTGAGGCCTCGGAGTTTTCATCTTTGCAACTTACATTGGCAGCAAGTCTTTTTCTCACATGCGCATCGTCGCTTGGCCACCTTCTGAAGTGTGGCGTGGACGAGTGCGTACGGGTAACCGTTGCTCTTGTATCCTACAGACTCACTCAGGAAGATGGTCATGCATATGTCAATGATGCGTTGAAGGCAGCACAAGTCATCTTATAGAGAGATTGCGTGTTGCTTCTACAGATCTTGCACATATAAAAACAGATGCAAATGCAAAAACATGAATACACACACACATACACAGATACTAATACACACACACATACACACACACAGTAACACACACACATATACATACACATACACACACACATACACACACACACACACACACACACACATACATACATACACACACACTTCTGGTAGGGCGTGCTTAGACATGAGTGAGGCTGCTTCTGGCTGCTTCATGTAATGTTGACTACCAACCACTGGCATGCTACGCCACCTCATAATGCCATCCTCTTCCCTATTTGTACTTCCTAAGAATTTCCTTCACCTGACAGCCCTGAACCCAGCTTCCCTTCTTTTCTTCAACTGTCTCCTTTGGCTGCTCTGGCTGTCTGGGGGCAAGGGGGGTCTTTGTGTGCTTTGCTAGACGAAGTGTGAATGTGAAGCCCGTGGAGGGTAGAAAACGTTCGTCCACATGCCGCATACTTCACATCTCTATCTCTCTGCCCCTTTCTCACCTCCATTTTCCTTTTCTTTCCTTTCATCTTAAAAAATTTAAAAAAAATGTTAGAGATGTCTTGAGCCTGATATTTGGAGATCTCCAAAGAATTTGGGAGGGGGAGAGCCCGGGGGACCTCTATATTATTAAAAAACATTTAGAAAGCGACAGTGCTCTAGGACACCTTAGGCGCATATCATAGAGCTAGTCACAGAGAAAAAAAAAAATAATTTAAGCCCGTTAATTCTTGCTTAATTTCTTTTTTTTTTTTTGCTCGACGAGCTTAAGTGACAAACAACTGTTGTTCAAGTGTTGCATAACTGTTGTTTTGCTAGGCGTATCACAGAGAAAAAAAAAATAATTTAAGTCCGTTCTCGATTAATTTTTTTTTCTTTGCCCGATGATGTTGGGTGACAAACAACTGTTGTTCAAGTGTTGCATAAGTGTTGTTTTAGTGTTGCACAAGTGTTGTTTAGGTGTTGCGCAAAAAAAGAAAAAAAAAATAATTTATGTCAATTCTGGTTTATTTTTTTTTTTATTTTATTTTTTTGCTGTGATACGCCTAGTTGTTTTGGTGTTGCACAAGTGTTGCTAAGGTGTTGCACAAAAAGAAAAACAGCAAAAAATAATTTAAGCGAATTCTGGTTTACTTTTTTTTTTGTTGTGATACGCCTAGAGGGCACCACTAAATCACTTATCATTTAATGGTAGTTGCATCTTTATCTTTAGGTTTGTTAAATTATATTTTAATAATAGATATCAATATTAGTATCAATACAGACATTGTGATGGCTCGAGTTCATCCCTAGATTAATCCACAGTGATCCACTGCAAAATCGAGGGATTCGAGGCATGCATTCGCGGTAGCTAGGTCGATTGGCCTACAAACTGTGATACAGTGACAGAAATGCACTAGAACGGGAGTAGACGGGAGATAAAATTAAGGGCCTGCATGGATTTCCTGAACGTCTGATCATTGGTTACTAGGCGACTACATGCACTCGGCAGCCATCGCTGCCCAGCTAGTGGCGAAGCCGCGAACAGCAGTGCATGCATCTACATGCATCCATGCATGCATGCGTGATGAAGCCAGGCTGCCGTTTCGTCTCTCTTTGTTTTGATACAGCCGGGCGGAAAGAAGGGGAAGGTTCAACTAAGAGAGAGAGACGGTAAGCTTCTGGTAGAAAAGAAGAAATTGGTATGAAGGCGTCGCCACTTCACTGTATTCCCTCTCATCCCGATCTAGACCGACCGCACTTTTTGAAAAGGCGGGGACGACAGGGCATGAGACAAGAGATAAATAAATAACAGAAGAGAGAAGGCGAAGGGAAAGCATGGTCTGTGCTCGTTCATTTCTGAGGTGAACTCCTCATTCCATCTGTTCGCACATGTCTTCAGTCACGCATCGCCGCCCACTAAGATCGAGGTGCCCCTTCCAAATGACCTTTGTCTCTGTATGTCTGCCTGAAAGAAAAATGCGCCTAGCCCTCCCCTCCGGCAGACATACGTCTCTACGAGTCCTCTCTATCCACTGTCACCTGCACCCTCCGGAAACAAAAGCCACCAGTCGACCTCTCTTCTCACCCCTCTCCATACTTCGCACTTGCGAAGACCGCTCACACCGTCCAGGATCCTTTCACATGGCCAGATTCCCACTCCACCTCCCTTCTCTTGCACGTACACAGCCAGGGTCAGTCTTCCTTTTCTCCTGCCACTCTTCTTCCCGCAACAGCCGACGTCTCTCATTTACTCTTCTGGCTGGACAAGATGTCCGCCCTTTCTCCCTCCTTTCATCGTGCCACGCATGCATGCAGGCCTGCACCCATGGCTCAGAAAAACAGCAGCCAGGGGTTCAAAGCGCAACTCCACCTCCTTCCTCTCTGTGGCAGCGAAGAAGGTCTGAAAGAGTGGGGTTCGTTAAGGCGGTGACAAAACCATTCAGTTCCCGTGTTCCCTGATTTAGCCTGCCGGAAAGTGCAAGAAGAAAGGGAGAGGAAGTCAAGCTCGAAAAAAGAAGAAAGCACCGCAATACATCGATCCTCCGAGGCCCCTTCCTCCTCGTGCTTTTGTTTGAAAGAGGTAGAGAGAGACCAGCGTTTAAGATGAGAGAGCGGAAGAGTGAGTGACAAAAGAGGGCAGAAGAGAAGAGAAGAGAAGATGTACAAGGGACGAAGAGACCCCTTTCCCTCTTCGTCGATTTAGTTACCCAGTTAGTTAGTTAGTTAGTTGTTCATGTATTTATTTAGAATGCATTCATTCCATTCATTCACGCATCGCCCTCCCACCAAATGGCATCCATTCAAAACCTTCACTACAACTCTGTCCCTGTCTGTCTCTCCAGACAGCCACACCAACCTCGCAAAACCCATCCTCCCTCCTTCTCCCTAGTCACATTCATCCACCGAAAAATCCATCTGTCGCCCCCCTTCTCCTCTCTTCTCTTCTCTTCTCTTCTCTTCGCGCCCTGCACCGATCCATCCATCCATCCATCCATCCATCTCGAAACCTGTCGTCAGTCACACAACAAACAAACACTCCCTCCCTCCCTGTCCGCAATCCACATGCAGGGGCACGCAATTATCCCCCCCCCACTCACCCCCCTCCCCTTCCTTCCTCACAGAGTACATCTTCCTTCCTTCCTTCTCTCTTCCCGCTCCATACGTCCATCCGGTACTGCAAATGCGGTGCTTTTCCCACTACCTCCTTTCTTCCTTCCCTCCATCTCTTGTTGATCAGAACGGTGTCTCCGGCTGCGGCTGCCACGGAAGAGGCCACAGGCGGTTCCTGACCAACGCGGGCCAGTCGTCGAACGGCACATCCTGCAGTTTCCCGTTGACGACGTTGAAAAAAGTCCCTTCCATCTCCTCGTACATCTGCCTCGTGAAGACTTTGTGTTGTCCCTTCACGATCGCCCCGCACTCCCGCCAGTGCATGAAGGCGAGAATGAAATCGACAGGATCCCTCAGGTGACTCCAGATCGTTTCTGCACACACACACGGACGTGTTGGTTGGTCAGCAGAGGAAGGGATAGACAGGGGGGGCAAGATTTCTTCAGGCAAGAAAAAGAAAAAGAGAAGAAAGGAAGAAAGAGCAAAAGAAAGAAAGGAAGAAAGAGCAAAAGAAAGAAAGAGAGGGAGAGAGAGAGAGACAGAGAGGAAGGAAAGAAGGACAGAAGGAAGGAGGGAAGCAAGAAAGAGCGAAAGAAAGAAAGAGACGGACAGAAAGCAAGCAGGGAAGCGAGGACGGAAGGAAGGAAGAGAGAAGGGAGAGAAAGAAACAAAAAAGAGAGCTCATTAAGCAAGATGCCAGAGAAAAAAAAGAGAAGAGGAAACATTCAAACGGACAGACCGATGGCGATCTTCCAGTAAGCTCCCTGCGCCCCTGCCATCTCCGAGATCGCCCCACGCAGCCACTCGGCACATTCCTGAGTTCTTCTGATGATCATCTCGTACGGGTACTCCTCTCTCTCTTCTCCGTCTTCCTCCTTCACCTTCACCTTATTCCGCAGGATTTTTGGAATTTCTACGACCATGTTGCGGAAGAACGCCTTCGCACCTGGGTTGACGAAGTCCGTGTCGGCAAAGAACCCGGCCCTCTGCACGCGTTCATTTTTATACAGAATTCTTTTTCATGAAAATGAATGCATACACGTGTTGGCAAAGAACCCGGCCCTCTGCACGCACGCACATACAAGGGCACTCATTCCGCTTGACTTCACGGGAAAATGATGTGACAAAAAAGGAAAAGCAACAAATCACATGAGAACATAGTCGTGTAGGCAACAGAAGGAATGCAAGAAAGAGAAGGATCGCAGTGCCCTCTTCCCAAAATGAGGCTTCACAAGGGGGAAAACGGAATGTTAGACACATCCCTTTCTCTCACATTCTCTCCCTTTTTGCACAAACTTTTGAATCCTTTCTCAACCGTCACAAACAGCAACAAAAAAGAGAAAACAATAAGGACAAGTCAAGCTCAAAGGGATCTATACCGAATTGACGCACTCACACAGAGCCAAAATTGCAGTCCTTTTGCTGACAGACGAACGAGTGATAGACCAATTGGCTTCTTCGTAACCGAAGGTTCGATCGACAAAGCAGCACAGCGGCCGTGCCAGTCAATGAACGAAGAAACACTCGGACACGGACACTGCTTCCCTTTTTTCTATCGACTGGTCGACCCTTCTGTGCTAAAGGACCTGTCAGGAGCGCGAAACCCGCCATTCCACTTCTTTCACTCCCTGACTGACTGACTGACTGACTGACTGACCTCGAAAGAGAGCAGGCAGGGCTTGATCGTTCGCGTGAAGTTCTTGCTGAGAGCCCAGCCCCCCCGCGCCTGTTGTCCACACACACACACACACACACACACACACA
>JAHBMJ010000436.1:0-23875 GCA_018398765.1 Chromera velia | reverse complement strand
GGGGGGGGGGGGAGGGGGGGTGGAAGGCAACGCAACAAGCAAGTCCGTGAGGCATCACGTCACGCCCTCTGAGATGAGAAAAACACAACGAACGCGTCACCGTCATAAGCGCACACAGTCCCCTGGACGTGCGCAAACCCAACAAAACACATTGACAAAAGAAACACGCACCCCAACACGCACACGCACTGACTGACGAAGGACATCTCGAGTGAAGTATTTCCCGGCTTCTTCCCGATGCTCCACCCCACGAAGCACTTCAGGATATGCGATCTGAACAGCAGCAGTCGGAGCCGATACCGGAGGTCCAGCTCGAACAATTCCTTCAGGATGCGGGTCGCAGTTTTCTCTGCAGGGGAGGAAGAGAGAGAAGAAAGGAAGAAGAAGAAAAGGGTCATTGAGAGTGTGTGCACACACTGCAGAAAAGAAAAGAACTGGATGACGAAGGAACTGCAGACCAGCCACGACAGCAGACCGTAGAAAGAGTTCAACGACCAAATCCACAACAAAACAAGGGAGATTTAGAGAGATGGCATCCACCTTCTAGTCTTTGCAATTCAAATTCGCCCTTACGTGACACCACCAGAGAGAAAGAATAACTGCGTGCATACAAGTACGTGAAAGACGGTACTTTGAGAACGAATGGACGCATGCAGCTCTGCATGCCAGGTTGGTTAGAACAAAGGCAGGAAGGCAGGAAGGAAGGAAAAACAATCAAGAAAGGAAGCCGAGTTGTTGGGCAGACTGACCGAATGTCGGCTCCAGCACGAGCACCTCCGCTCTCTTCAGAGCATACGTCAGGATCTGAATGAGGTTGCATGAGCACACGGATCGTTCAAAGCGATGAGAGAGCGGGTGGTCTTGACGCAATGTACTGATTTGCAGTGCGAGGAAACGGCTTTTCGGACAGACAAGCCTCAGGCGCAGGGTTCGACAACTGGGCAGACAGGCAGGCAAGATGCACGACCAGACAGTCGACACAAGCATCGACCCAAAGGAAACAATGCACAGCCAGCCAGCCAGCAAGCCAGCCAGCCAGACCAAATATTTCTTCTTCTCCCTTCTTTTCTTCAGACGGACTGACAGCCAGACAGCCAGCCAGACGAACGGAGAAGCCGTCTAGTGGTCAAAGGGCTGAAGCAAGCAAGCAAGCACGCCACATGGAGACACGGCGATCAAAGCAAAATGACGCCACGGCACCGCAGCGTCGAGAAAGCGAATTGAGCGGGCTGAGAGGGTGGCCCAAGAGATTGTTGCTTTTTTCTTTTTCCTTCCGTCTTTCTTTCTCTCCTCCTGACCTCTTCCGATTCCTCCAGGTTCTTCTGAGCGAGGAGACAGAGGGCGCGTCTCTCGCAGAGTTCCAACTTGAGGACTTCCAGCATCAGTTGCTCGTCCACCACTTTCTCAAACGCGCTTTTCTGCTTCATCTCCTTGTCGGTAAAAGTCAGTATGGTTCTGCGGACAAAGAGAGAAAGCAAGCAAGAAAGAAAAAAAGAAAGAATGAAAGAAAGCAAGAAAGAAAGAAAGAATGAATGAATGAATAAATGAATGAAAGCGTCAGGCAGACAGACCATCCTGCGTATAGAAAAAAACGTTTTGGGGTTTTTGAACAGACTGTGCTGTGCTTGTTGCCCGAACCGATAGCTCGACTGCATCGCTGTGCTTCTTTGCCTCTTCTCTAGATAGAAGAATGGATTGGGGAGAGAAAGAGCAGCGTCATTACGAAAGGTCCCAAGGAAGGAAGGAATGAAGGCAGGCAGGCAGGCAGGAAGGAAGGGAATAACAGACCACTGCTTCCTTCGCTCCGACAGACCTGGACGTCTCCTCTCCGTCAGCAAACTGCCCGAGCGAAATCTTCTGGTCGATCACCATCAGCAGACCCTCCACTGTGCCCACCAGAGTGTGCGGGTTGTCGTAGAGCCATCCCAAAATGTTCCCTGCAGATGCATTCATGCATGCATTCAGTCGTGCACCCACAGAAGGTTTTATTTATCTTCCTTTTCCGCGCTTCTCCGTTTCTGAGAGGACCAGCTACTGCAGTTCTTTGTTTATGGCAGGCAGACGGTCATGCGGGTTCTTTCCTCCTTCTTCCATATCATACAGTCATTCGCGAAAATCCATTTTTGGGGGGAGGTCTCTCTCGCGCTGTAAAGTGCTCTCCGGCCACACTTCTATAGAGCTTTGTTGCACAGTCACCCAATCAGGCGGTCTCCTTTTTTCCTTCTCTTTTTCCCCTTTTTGGTATAAAGACAGGGGATACAGGGGGAGGGAGCTTCACACACACACTCACACACAGCGAACGGCCTGTCTGTCTGTCTGTCTGTCTGTCTGTCTATATCCTTGTCGACTGAATTGACTGACGAGTCCCGCTCTCGAATCCCTTCACACTCTCGAGGTCCTCCTCCACCCGATCCTCTGTGGTCTCCCCCCTCTTGAGCAACTTGCAGCCCAGGATGCGAGAGTACACGGCGGCTTTCTGCAATCAAACAAAAGAGATGGGCAGACAGACAGACAGGTGGAGGGACATTTAGGCAAAAAGAGAAAAAAAGAAAAGGTACGTGCGCAAGAAAGCTGGAAGACTGAAGAAAAAAACGGGAGGACTTTGGGGTTCTCAAGATGAAAATGAAGATGTCTGTAGCACAACAGAGAAGAGAAAAGGAAAGAAGAAAACGGAAGAGGGAGGAAAGTCAGGAAACACAAATATATAAAGACCACCACAAACGGAAATCTTCACACATCGCAACCCCCAACAGAGTCTGAGCACCGATCTATCCTTCGTTTGAGATGAGCAACAAATCGGGCACTCTTTCGACGAAATAGGATGAATAATACCATTTCCCCGCCCTTCCCTCCACTCAGAGAAAACCGACTGACCGCTTTGGCCTTCGACTTCGCGCTTCCCTTCGCCTGTGCACTGCCGCCTGCTGACGCTGATGGTGGGGCTGGAGAAGGGGAAGCGAAAACGTCCACAGGGACCTCTGGTGAGAGGTTTTCATCGATCGTCATGTCTCGGGTGGTCTGACGGCTGAAGGACCGGCGGGCCCCTCCCCCAGCTGCCTGCGCGGGGGATTTGGAAACAGTGGAAGAACGGGCAGGGGTCTTCTTGGCCATTGCTTTCGGTTGGGCGTTTTGGGGTTTCGACACCTTTTTCCCCCCTGCCCCTGACAGGGGAGCGTCTGAGTCTTCCCCCCCCCCACTGCTTTCCCCAACATCCCTCTGAATATCTCCCTCCCCCGTCACCTCTCTTCCCATCTCTTCTTCCTCGTATCTGCCGACCCCCACCTGCATTTCTGAGTCCTCCGTCTCCTGTCTATCCTCCTCACTCTGGGTGCCGTGGCTGGTAGTAGCGGTTGTGGGAATGGTGCAGGCGGCGTATGCTGGTGCGGATTCGAGTGCAGGATCGGGAAGTGGGTCCTCACGGGCAGCCGGGGAAACGTCAGCAAGGGGGGCTTGTGCAAACGGCATCTCCACCTCCTGACTCTGATGGTCCTCCTGTTTTCCTCCCTCCTCCGTCTCGTGTCTGACAACAGTGGTCGTGGGCAGCTGCGTAGGCTGTAGCAGTGCAGGCTGAAACACTAGAGGCCCTGGGAGAGGGTACTTTCGGGGACGGCCTCGTTTGCGCTTCTGAGGAAGGGCGGCTTGGGCAGAGGAGGCATGTGAAGACCCCTCCGTTTCTTTCGTTTTCTTTTGTTTCGTTTTCTCCACGGGGTTTGTTTTCTTTGGCTCACACCTCGGAGGGGGGGCAGCCAGAAACGAGGTCGACGCCGCAGCTGCCCCCTCTCCACCGCTGGAACGCGGGGACCCCCCCGCCTGTTCAGCACTCAGGGGAGTGATCTCAAACCCCACCGTCTTGTTGGTTTTCCCCCCCAGGCCTACCTTGTGCTGAAGGGCCCTGCTGACAGTGGAGGCATTCACTCCCAAAGCGTCGGCAGCTCTCCGAACGCCATTGAAGATTCGGCTGTTCCCTGTGGACATGTGAGTGACTTTCACTGCCACAGCCTTTGATGACAACGGTTTGAAGCCTCTGCTGCCATCCAGTCCTCCATCTGTGCCGGAAACGGGACTCGGGCCCGCCGACGCTGAGGAGGAGGCTTCGGTAGGCGAGGCCTGTGAAAGCCCCTCCGTCTCGTGTCTTTCGACCTCTGTCTCTTGTCTTGGAGTTGTCGTGGGAAGGGTGGGGGCATGATGTGGCGGCGGTGCGGAGAGAAGAATGGGCACAGGCAGGGGGTTCTTTCGGGGGCGGCCCCGCCCGCACTTCTTCTGAGGGGGGGGGCCTCCAGTAGGAACTTCTGAACTGGCCGACTGCTGCACTTCCCGTCCTTCCACACCCACCTCCTGCGTATTCACATCCGATCTCTCCACTCCCTCTGCCTTTGGTTTCTTCTTCTTCTTCTTCTTCGGTAGACCGCGCTTGGCTGCAGCGTGTCGTGGCTTGAGGCTGCGCACTGTGAAGTCCACATTACGGTACATGTCGGCAGGAAAGCACTGGCAATTTGGGGGTATTTTCTGCCCTTTCCCGGACCCCCTCACAGGCAGAACGGCAATGTTCGTAACTTCCCTCAGGACAAAGTCGCAATCGACACTCTCGAGAGGACCTGTGCCAAAGAAGAACAAGGAGAAGGAGAAAGAGAAGGAGAAGAAGGGGCTCGGGTGTAGATGTGTACTGAGGGCTATGGTTGTGAGCATGACCTGTTGTGTTTGTCCACAATTCAGTGGGTGCATGCACGAACAGACGGAAAGACGAACAGCAAGGAGATGGCGGGTTCTCTCAACGAGGGCTGTTCAATGAATGTTTGTCTGTTTCCAAATGCCAATCGTGCCATTTGTGTGACTGCCGATGCTTCTTCTGGTCTGGATCTGCAACTCGCGATCATGAAAAACTTAGACAACCCGACCCACCGACCAACTGACTCACTGACCGAAGAGCACCATCTTGCCCTTCTCGTTGCGGTCTGCGAGTCTGTACGGTCTGGGGAAGTACAGATCCGTGTTCACGCCCTTCAGCTTCTTTGGCATGTAACGGGCCACCTCGTCGTTCTGAGACGAAACGGGGCGGGGAGAGGGAGAAGGTAAATTTCATAATGCAGACAGAAGACTGACGGATCTTCCGTCCACACCCACGGGTACGCCAATGCCATCACACGTGTAGTGTATCGATGTACTCAATTCTCTTGTTCATTCGTCGCACACTTGTCTGAGGACGGTGGGACAGCTGTTGATGGTATGATATTTTCAGATCGCCTGACGGAAGTCAAGGGACCAGATATACATCAAGGTATTTGGAGACGTGTACGCAGCAAAGCCCGTGGATCTCAAAAGAAGATTCTCCAACCATCAAACAAGACTTTCAAATCTTTCTGTCGGCAAACATTTCAGTGCACCGTAAATCATTTCTCTTCTTGCCACTTGCTTGAATGACCCACCAGGAACTTTTGGAGATCCGGACCGTCTCTCTCCGGATCGTAGAGCACGCGAGTCGTCGTGTTCTCCCCAAAAACAAGAGTGAAGGATTTCGACTCCCTCAAATCCTTTTTGTCCTTCTTTGTCAAGGATTCCAGCTCCGCACAGGCAGCCTCTGAAACCCTTTTCTTTGGGTTTTCTTTCTCTTGTGTCTCCATGCTTCGCTCACGAGAGCTCACAAGAAACTTCACGTGAACAAATGAAAATGTGACAAAAACGGTTCCAGGAGATCAAAAACTCGTAGATGGATGCAGCTGGCGCCTGTACAGCAAGCGTTGTCGGTGAATGACCGCCCGTGTCTTTCTTTGTTCAGAGCTGGAAACTGAAGACTTTCCACCTTTAAATACCACCAGAGATTGTCTCTGCAATCTACTGGATCGACTCAATCAGTTGACCACAGATTTGCAAGGCCGTTGTGTCTCGCTGAAAGACGTCTTTTTCATCGGTATATTCATACAGCACTGATGCAGCTAGCAGCTTTTCTTGGCGGGACCGCGAATTCAAGAAAATCTCACAGACCATATCGACGATCATTGACGATCATCATGGAGAGACATGGAGAGACTGAGAGAAAGAGAGGGAGTGACTGGGAGTCTGCACATGCAGAAATGGCATGGCCCCAGCGTGCGGGCCCGCGCGGCCGAGGACCGACCTTGCAATGCCGTGGCCCCCGGCCATGGTATCTGTTAAGGCCCTTAGCCACACCCATGGAAAAAAAAAAGTCGAATTACCAATAAATCGGGTTACATTTGCCTTTCGGGACCCGCGCTTTCCGGCAACTGTACAGCGCGTGCATGGCGAACATGCACCTTTTCTCTAACCTTGATGTATCGGTACATATGCAAAAACACACATGGAGGGGAATTGTACGTAGATTCGATCATCTGTGTAGTTTTCAAGGAAGGCGATAAAGCATACCGTCTAAGTGAAGCTGTTCTGAATTGCTCCGTTGTTTGACTATGCTACCAAGCTCAGTAGCAAGTTAAGACATGTCACCTTACAAAGTTAGGAGTAAGCCGCACCACGACTGAGTACGCTTGACAAAGAGGAAAAACGGTTAATTTGATCTGCAGGAACCTCTTTTTGCCCGTCTTCTTTCTCTCTACTTGGCCCCTCTCATTGTTCTTCGGCACCTGGTTTCTCGACTTTCTTCTACCTCCACTTAAGGATTTGGGATACAAAATACTGTCTATATATAGTGTGTATCACTGTGGATGCTGTAGTATTCACTTTGAAATATTGTGGAGAGGCTCACCGCGTATGGGTCCAGCGCTTGGTGAGTTCAAGAGGGAGAAATGTGAACAGAAGCCGTTTGGGCCTGTGGATAAAGCTAGGTAAGCAAGTGTATGAACACTGTCAGAAGCCGTTTGGGCGTGTGGGTAAATGTTTAGGCGTGCGTGTGTATGGAGAAAGAGGGGTATGAAAAGGAAGTGTATGCAGTAACAGAATCTGCTTAGGCTTACAGGTGGATGAATGAAAAGAGACGGAGAGAGCACGCGTGTTTATGAGTATGTATGAGTTTGTGAACAGAAGCCGTTTGGGCGTGCAGGCGAGACAAGGAGAACGAATATATGAATAGAAGCCGCTTGGGTCCATGGATGAATGAAGAGAGATCAATTGTGTGTTATTGAAAAAAAGCTGCTTGGGCTGCTGGTTAGGCCTGTGGATGAATGAAGAGAGATCAAGTGTGTGAACAGAAACATACAAAAGCCGCTTAGGCCTATGGATGAGTGAAGAGAGACAGGGAGAATAAGTGTGTGAACAGAAGCCGTATGGGCGTGTGGGTGAATGAAAGGAGACAAGGAGATACAAAGAGAGTGAGTGTGTGAACAGAAGCCGCTTGGGCATGTGGGTGAATGAAGGGAGACAAGGAGATACAAGGAGAGCGACTGTATGAACAGAAGCTGCTTGGGCGTGTGGATGAATGAAGGGAGACAAGGAGATACAGGAGAATGAGTGTGTGAACAGAAGCCGGTTGGGCATGCGGGCGAAGAAAGAGAAACAAGGAGAGTGAGTATGTGAACAGAAGCTAGGAACAAGAGCTGTTTGGGCCCGTGGATGAATAAAGAGGGATCAATTGTGTGTCATTGAACAAAAGCCGTTCGGGCCTATGGCTAGGTCTGTGGATGAATGAAGAGATATCAAATGCGTAAACAGAAGCCGCTTGGGCCTGCGGATAAATTAAGAGAGACAAGGAGAATAAGTGTGTGAACAGAAGCCGTTTGGGCGTGTGGGTAAATGAAGAGAGACAAGGAGATACAAGGAGAGCGAGTGTGTGAACAGAAGCCGCTTGGGCCTCATGCAGTGAATCAATGAAGAATAATGAAGAGGGACATGGAGAGCGAGTGTGTAAACAGAAGCCATTTGGGGCATCACGACGGTCACCGTGTAGGTGTATAAACACAGACAAAGAAAGCGAGTGTATGAACCGGTGTGAATAAGCTAGGTAAACAGGAGCCGGACCGGGTTGGGCGTGTGGGTGAATGAAGAGGGACAAGGACTCATACAAGCATGTCAGCAGAAGATATTTGCATGGGCGTGTAGATATCTGCATAAATAGAGACAGCCTATCACTAAGAGAGAATGAAACTCAGTGTGTAAACAGAACTTCAAGCCGCTAGGGCTTGTGGGTAAATAGAAATAAACGAAGAGAGGCAGAGAGAGCGAGTGTGTGAACAAAAGCCGTTCGGGCGTGTTGATATGAGAGTGTTGATAGAAGCCGTTAACTTTGGGTATATGGGTGAGTAATCGAAGAGAGACAGAGAAAATAACAGAGTAAGTGAGTGAGCAAGTAAGACAGTGAGTGAGTGAATTAGTGAGTAAAGCAAGAATGACTCAATGAGTCAGTGACTAAGTGTGTTAGTGAGTGAGTAAGTGAGCACACTCAACTATAGCAACTAATATCGTAAGCGTAGCAAGCGTGTAGTTTGGGACTTGTATAATATTATGTTCAAACATTTTATAGACTAGCTCACAGTCTCAGTCATAGCTAGATGATTTAAAAGAGCAAGTTGATAATAGAAGGCGTATATAATGTTTGGCTACTACATATGCTACTATGCTACTACTAGAATGGCCAAAATATAAATGAAAGTAAATGAAAGAAACATTACAGCATATGTGTCTGTATGTAAAAGACCTATATATTGACTCCGTAAATAAAAAATAAAAATGTAAGTAAATGTAAGCGGGGAGCACTGAGATTTTTTTTTTTCATAAGCAAAAATAAGTTGTTAAAGATTTATCAGTAATGTATTGCTATGGTTACAATTTCATTTTCTCTTTCGCGTTTATTCACATTAATACCATGTATTAGCGAAGTCCTTGTACGTCATTAATTTTCTTATTAGCAAACGTATCTAATAGCAGAGCTCTTCTTATTTCTTCTTCTCAACCGTCTTGAAGCTAGGTCTTGAAGCCCGTCTAGCCGTCTCCGGCCATCTATGGCATTTACAGATACCGCGGCTACGCCTTTGCGCAGCCAACAACCGTGATTGAGGGTTTTGTCATGCACCATATATTAATATGGGAAGGGGAACCTGTTGCATGCATATACTACGATCATGGGCGCACCTCTCAGTGCTCTCACCCTATCTCACCCCTGAGGGCCACGGCATGTTCTGTAGGGACATTACATATCATATGTATGCATGCATGCAGTCGACCATGCACGGGCCCGCGGTCCGCGGCACGTCGCGCCGGGCATGCGCCGGGCGGGCTTGGCCAAAAAACCGATTATATAGGAAATCTGACGGGCGAAAGATTTCTGAAATCTGACGGGCCCTATATAAGGTTTGACCGCAAATCACGAGGCATCAACATGAATCTGACGCCTATAAAGGCGCCACGCGAAGGGCATAAACCCGTGACCAGATTTCCAGGACCTATATGAATATAGCCGTCAGACTTTTTATTAGATTTATGTATTAGTACTTGGGCCTATTTCAAGACCGTTATACTTCGTTGCATGCATGTATGTTGAAAGGGCATCCTCTGTGCCGCTCGTCTTTCTCTGCACTCGCTCGCTCTCCTCTATGAGCCTTTGGCACCCCCACAAGCTCATATCGAGTGCGTGTAAGTTCACCTGTCTCATCGTATTCTTGTTTTGGCAGGTCTCTTTCTTCGGAATAGTTCACAGACTTTCTCAGACTTTTCTGCCCATATCTGTTGCCTCTCACATGCCTCTCGCTTCTTCTGGTAGGAGGCCGACCTTCTCTCTTCCGATCTCTGCAGCGCCTACCTGCTACGGGTCTTCACAAAGAGACTTCACTTTCCGTCAGTCTTTCTATCTGTCTTTCTGTCTACCTGTCTGTCTGTCTTGCCTCCTTCCTTCTTTGAAATTCTGATGCGTGCCTGCCTTCTACCTCCTTCCCTCTTTGAAATTCCGATGCGTGCCTGCCTTTTGCCTCCTTCTTTCTTTGAAATTCTGATGTGTGCCTGCCTTTTGCCTCCTTCCTTCTTTAAAACTCTGATGCGTGCCTACCTTCTGCCTCCTTCCCTCTTTGAAATTCTGATATATGCCTGCCTTATACCTCCATCCCTCTTTGAAATTCTGATGCGTGTCTGCCTTTTTCCTTAATCCTTCCTTTGAAATTCTGATGCGTGCCTGTCTTTCCTTCTTTCTCCCTCCTTCCCTCTTTGAAATTCTGATGCATGCCTGCCTTGTGCCTCCGTCCCTCTTTGAAATTATGATCCATGCCTGCCTTGTGCCTCCGTCTCCCTCCTTCCCTCTTTGAAATTCTGATGCGTGCCTGCCTTTCCTTCTTTCTGCCTCCTTCCCTCTTTGAAATTTTGATGCATGCCTGCATGTCCCTTCTTCCCTTTTTGAAATTCTGATGCGTGCCTGTCTTTCTTTCTTTCTTTCTTTCTCCCTTCTTCCCTCTTTAAAATTCTGATGCGTGCCTGCCTTTTCCCTCCTTCCCTCCTTAAAATTCTGATGCGTGCCTACCTTCTTCCTCCTTCTCTTCTTTGAAATTCTGATACGTATCTGCCTTCTCCCTCCTTCTCCTCTTTGAAATTCTGATGCGTGCCTACCTTTTGCCTCCTTCCCTCTTTGAAATTCTGATGCATGCCTACCTTGTGCCTCCGTCCCTCTTTGAAATTATGATGCATGGCTACCTTATGCCTCCTTCCCTCTTTGAAATTCTGATGCGTACCTGCCTTGTGCCTCCGTCTCCCTCCTTCTCTCTTTGAAATTCTGATGCATGCCTGCCTTTCTTTCTTTTTTTCTTTCTCCCTCCTTCCCCCTTTAAAATTCTGATGCGTGCCTGCCTTCTCCCTCCTTCCCTCCTTGAAATTCTGATGTGTACCTGCCTTCTTCCTCCTTCTCTTCTTTAAAATTCTGATATGTGTCTGCCTTCTCCCTCCTTCCCTCCTTGAAATTCTGATGCGTGCCTGCCTTCTTCCTCCTTCTCTTCTTTGAAATTCTGATACGTGCCTGCCTTCTCCCTCCTTCCCTCCTTAAAATTCTGATGCGTGCCTGCCTTTTACCTCTTTCCCTCTTTGAAATTCTGATGCATGCCTACCTTGTGCCTCCGTCCCTCTTTGAAATTCTGATGCGTACCTGCCTTGTGCCTCCGTCTCCCTCCTTCCCTCTTTGAAATTCTAATGCGTGCCTGCCTTTCCTTCTTTCTGTCTCCTTCCCTCTTTAAAATTTTGATGCGTGCCTGCATGTCCCTTCTTCCCTTTTTAAAATTCTGATGCGTGTCTGCCTTTCTTTCTTTCTCCCTCCTTCCCTCTTTAAAATTCTGATGCATGCCTGCCTTCTCCCTCCTTCCCTCCTTGAAATTCTGATGCGTGCCTGCCTTCTTCCTCCTTTTCTTCTTTGAAATTCTGATGCGTGTCTGCCTTCTCCCTCCTTCTCCTCTTTAAAATTCTAATGCATGCCTGCCTTTTGCCTCCTTCCCTCTTTAAAATTCTGATGCATGCCTACCTTGTGCCTCCGTCCCTCTTTGAAATTCTGATGCATGCCTACCTTGTGCCTCCGTCCCTCTTTGAAATTCTGATGCGTACCTGCCTTGTGCTTCCGTCTCCCTCCTTCTCTCTTTGAAATTCTGATGCGTGCCTGCCTTTCTTTCTTTCTTTCTTTCTTTCTTTCTCCCTCCTTCCCTCTTTAAAATTCTGATGCATGCCTGCCTTCTCCCTCCTTCCCTCCTTGAAATTCTGATGCGTGCCTGCCTTCTTCCTCCTTCTCTTCTTTGAAATTCTGATACGTGTCTACCTTCTCCCTCCTTCCCTCCTTAAAATTCTGATGCATGCCTGCCTTCTTCCTCCTTCTCTTCTTTGAAATTCTGATACGTGCCTGCCTTCTCCCTCTTTCCCTCCTTGAAATTCTGATGCGTGCCTGCCTTCTTCCTCTTTCTCTTCTTTGAAATTCTGAAACGTGCCTGCCTTCTCTCTCCTTCCCTCCTTGAAATTCTGATGCGTGCCTGCCTTCTCCCTCCTTCCCTCCTTGAAATTCTGATGCGTGCCTGCCTTCTTCCTCCTTCTCTTCTTTGAAATTCTGATGCGTGTCTGCCTTCTTCCTCCTTCTCCTCTTTGAAATTCTGATGCGTGCCTGCCTTTTGCCTCCTTCCCTCTTTGAAATTCTGATGCATGCCTACCTTGTGCCTGCGTCCCTCTTTGAAATTCTGATGCATGCCTACCTTATGCTTCCGTCCCTCTTTGAAATTCTGATGCGTACCTGCCTTGTGCCTCCGTCTCTCTCCTTCCCTCTTTGAAATTCTGATGCGTGTCTGCCTTTCTTTCTTTCTTTCTTTCTTTCTTTCTTTCTCCCTCCTTCCCTCTCTAAAATTCTGATGCGTGTCTGCCTTCTCCCTCCTTCCCTCCTTGAAATTTTGATGCGTGCCTGCCTTCTTCTTCCTTCTTTTCTTTGAAATTCTGATACGTGTCTGCCTTCTCCCTCCTTCCCTCCTTAAAATTCTGATGCGTGTCTGCCTTCTTCCTCCTTCTCTTCTTTGAAATTCTGATACGTGCCTGCCTTCTCCCTCCTTTGTTCCTTGAAATTCTGATGCGTGCCTGCCTTCTCCCTCCTTCTCTCCTTGAAATTCTGATGCATGCCTACCTTGTGCCTCCGTCCCTCTTTGAAATTCTGATGCATGCCTACCTTGTGCCTCCTTCCCTCCTTGAAATTCTGATGCGTACCTGCCTTCTTCCTCTTTCTCTTCTTTAAAATTCTGATACGTGTCTGCCTTTTCCTTCCTTCCCTCCTTGAAATTCTGATGCGTGCCTGCCTTCTTTCTCCTTCTCTTCTTTGAAATTCTGATACGTGTCTGCCTTCTCCCTCCTTCCTTCCTTGAAATTCTGATGCGTGCCTGCCTTCTTCCTCCTTCTCTTCTTTGAAATTCTGATACGTGTCTGCCTTCTCCCTCCTTCTCCTCTTTGAAATTCTGATGCATGCCTGCCTTTTGCCTCCTTCCTTCTTTGAAATTCTGATGCATGCCTACCTTGTGCCTCCGTCCCTCTTTGAAATTCTGATGCATGCCTACCTTGTGCCTCCGTCCCTCTTTGAAATTCTGATGCGTACCTGCCTTGTGCCTCCGTCTCTCTCCTTCCCTCTTTGACATTCTGATGCGTGCCTGCCTTTCTTTCTTTCTCCCTCCTTCCCTCTTTAAAATTCTGATGCGTGCCTGCCTTCTCCCTCCTTCCCTCCTTGAAATTCTGATGCGTGTCTGCCTTCTTCCTCCTTCTCTTCTTTGAAATTCTGATACGTGTCTGCCTTCTCCCTCCTTCTTCTCTTTGAAATTCTGATGCGTGCCTGCCTTTTGCCTCCTTCCCTCTTTAAAATTCTGATGCATGCCTACCTTGTGCCTCCGTCCCTCTTTGAAATTCTGATGCATGCCTACCTTGTGCCTCCGTCCCTCTTTGAAATTCTGATGCGTACCTGCCTTGTGCCTCCGTCTCTCTCCTTCCCTCCTTGAAATTCTGATGCGTGCCTGCCTTTCTTTCTTTCTCCCTCCTTCCCTCTTTAAAATTCTGATGCGTGCCTGCCTTCTCCCTCCTTCCCTCCTTGAAATTCTGATGCGTGCCTGCCTTCTTCCTCCTTCTCTTCTTTGAAATTCTGATACGTGTTTGCCTTCTCCCTCCTTCCCTCCTTAAAATTCTGATGCGTGCCTGCCTTTTTCCTCCTTCTCTTCTTTGAAATTCTGATACGTGCCTGCCTTCTCCCTCCTTCCCTCCTTGAAATTCTAATGCGTGCCTGCCTTGTGCCTCCTTCCCTCCTTGAAATTTTGATGCGTGCCTGCCTTCTTCCTCCTTCTCTTCTTTGAAATTCTGATACGTGTCTGCCTTCTCCCTCCTTCCCTCCTTGAAATTCTGATGTGTGCCTGCCTTCTTCCTCCTTCTCTTCTTTGAAATTCTGATACGTGCCTGCATTCTCCCTCCTTCGTTCCTTGAAATTCTGATGCGTGCCTGCCTTCTCCCTCCTTCCCTCCTTGAAATTCTGATGCATGCCTACCTTATGCCTCCGTCTCCCTCCTTCTCTCTTTGAAATTCTAATGCGTGCCTGCCTTTCTTTCTTTCTGCCTCCTTCCCTCTTTAAAATTATGATGCGTGCCTGCATGTCCCTTCTTCCCTTTTTGAAATTCTGATGCGTGCCTGCCTTTCTTTCTTTCTTTCTCCCTCCAGGGGGACCTTTCCTCTTTAAAATTCTGATGCGTGCCTGCCTTTTCCCTCCTTCCCTCCTTAAAATTCTGATGCGTGCCTGCCTTCTCCCTCCTTCTCTTCTTTGAAATTCTGATACGTGTCTGCCTTCTCCCTCCTTCTTCTCTTTGAAATTCTGATGCGTGCCTACCTTCTCCCTCCTTCCCTCCTTGAAATTCTGATGCATGCCTGCCTTTTGCCTCCTTCCCTTTTTAAAATTCTGATGCGTGCCTGCCTTCTTCCCGCTTCTTCCTCTCTTTAAATTTTCCTCCTCACCTTTGAGTGCGTACTGCATACCTGCCAGACAGACAGACACCTCTGTTTAGTCTGTCTGACTTTTCGCTCCCTCCTCATCATCTTTGAGTGCATGTTGTATGCCTGCCAGACAGAAAAACACCTCTTCTTGCTGCCTCCTCCCCGTCTCTGAGTGCGTGCTGCATGCTTGCCAGACAGACAGACACCTCTATTTGGTCTGTCTGATTTTTTGCTCCCTCCTCCTCACCTTTGAGTGCGTGCTGCGTGCCTGCCAGACAGACACCTCTGTTTGGTCTATCTAATTTTGCGCTCCCTCCTCCTCACCTTTGAGTGCATACCGTGTGCCTGCCAGACAGAAAAACACCTCTTTTTGCTGCCTCCTCCTCACCTCTGAGTGCGTGCTACGTACCTGCCAGACAAACAGACTGACACCTCTCGTTGCTTTGCCAGACCACTCAAACCCTTACTGCCGGGGACTGCTGCATCGTCTGTTTATATAAGAAGTCACACATGATGCAACTGATAATATTATCCCTAGGTGATTGTTTCGAATCGCTGCATGCAGCCGAAGATGAGTAAGGAAGAGAAGGAAGTGTTGTGTATGTGTGTATGTATGTGTGTGTGTATGTGTGTATGTGTATGTGTATGTGTATTTGTCTCTCTCTCTCTCTCTCTGTGTGTATGTGTGTGTGTGTGTGTATATATGTGTGTGTGTATGTGTGTGTGTGTGTGTGTGTGTGTGTGTATGTGTATGTATGTGTGTTTGCATGCCTTTCACATACTTGCCTGCATGCAGATCATGCCCCTTCCTCAACCACCCGCCCCAACGCGACCTGCACCGCAAGTCAGTGTGCGCGAATCCGATTCTTTCTTTCTTTCTCTCTTTCTTTCTTTCTGTTTATCTGTTTTGCTTGCCTGCCCATCTGCCTTACTTGCTTACCTGTCTTCTTGGCAATGCATGCCCGCCTCCTTTCTCCCTCTCTTCTTCCCCTTCATTACTGTCCGATACTTGCTTGTATGCAGATGTTTCCTCACCTCCCCCCTCCCATTGGCACTCACTCCTTCAGGAAGGGGGAATTAAGCTTTGTAAGGGCCCACCCAATTGACCAGGCTTCACACGGACGAGGAAAATGGGAGCACACGGACGAGGAAGATGAAAAGGTCCGTTTATGAGCACTGCTTCCCCGAGGAAGGTCCTGCAGAGCTGAAAAGCTGTGTCAGGCTAGGGGAGAGGTACCCTGTGAAGCCCAAAGGACGGTACACAGCTAGGCAGCTGTTATCGGGGAGAGCCACTGACCTTGGAGCAGGCTGGAGACAGCACCCAAAAGCCAGAAAAGCCAGAAAAGCAAAAAAGACGTCCGTAGCGCTCTGTATGGGGAAACAAACAAAACGAATATCACCGTATGACTTGGTGACGTATCATGAACAAGACAAGACCACTCTGAGCGCAATCCGTAGCGAAATGGTCCACTTTGGTTTTGCCAGTGTCCCCGTCAGATTTTTTTTATAGCGCCCGTCAAATATTTACCCCCATAAATATACATAAATACTGATAACTCCTATAATCTACTATAATCTGCTATTCCTCGCAGGCTGCTATATCGCAGATAGCCGCTAGGCTTGGGTATATCGGAGGCCCTTGCTGTCGGATGTGATGACTGTGGCTCGGGAGCCATTTGAGGCTCACTAGCACGCAAGCGGGACTAGTTAGACCGGTATAACACGGATCGTTTTGTGATACGCTTATATATTTGGACGACTTTGAACTGCAACCCCTCATGAGAAAGTCGTATAGCTAACGCCACCACCATGATCAACCCGTGTGGACAAATCTAGTCTGCCGGATGGGTGAGTGGGGTATATATGTGGCTGCGCACGACTAAGAAGGGGGAAAAGAGGTGGGAGGGAGGGCAAACAAAAAAGGATCTCGATTTAAGAATCGAGTCCGTCGTGATGAGAGCGAGAGGTGGAGTTCTTGGCTAGTTAAGTATGGCTTAACTGCTTTCTCCAGCTTTTGATCGAATCGCCACTTTTTGAAGCCGCGTCGGGATAAATTCGGGCCGGGCCGGTCCTTGGGCCCTAAGCCCGCGGAATCGGCCGACTCGCTGAGCCTGCATGACGAGGAACACCGGCTGAGCCTGCTAACGCCAATTAACTCATATGTCTGCATGACTGCTTCATGCATGCAGATTGCTAACAGATGCTGACATATATGCTGACAGTCGCAGTTTGCCTGGCAATGTTCAGACTGCCGAAGGTCGTACCATGTATGTGTGATGTCGGTCGGCAGAGCCAAGAGACCCCGTTTCTCGGTTTTGGATCAGACCGCTCGTTTCTCGATCGTTCGTTGTTTCCCTCCGTCTCCACCACAACAGGCAGACTGAGCGGGTGTTTTGGAGAGCGTGACGGTGTTGTTGTAGCCTGGCGGAGAGGTATGCTTCAAAGGAGCCCTCTTTAACGTTTCCCCCATATTTGTTCTTGGTTTGCGTTATCTGGGGGGTCGAAAATGTCAGCTCAGAAGGAGATATTCGCAACTTTCCCTCCTCTCAGAAAGGCAGTGATCATCGGTTGGAATGGAGCTCCGCCGACGTCCTGTCAAGGAGGTGTGAACGATGCCAAACTCCTCGCGGCACTGTTCAAGTGTGTGTACGGGTTTCAGGTCGTCCTGCTGACAGACGAGAACAACGAACAAGAGAACATGTTGGAGGTCAAGAGGCGTCTTTGTGACAGAGGAAATCTGGACAAAGGTACGTCCCTCCATCCTCTATCCACACAGAGTTCAAGTCAAGGAAAGAAACAATCTGTGGAGAGGAGAGTGCATGCCATCACTCCACCTATAGGCACAGAGAGGAAGTGAAGGAAGAAGTCTGTCCGAACGACGTCCACAAAGCAATCACACGTACCTCTCTCCTTTCCTTTGCTGCTTCCTGCCGCCTCAAATCGTGGCTACCTCCAGTTTCCCTCTTCACCTGCTGTTCCTAGAGCCCCTGAAAAAAACACCTTGCACTTGTTTTTCTTTGGGTTGTGACCCTCTCCTGGGCTTTTCTCTCGACGTCTTGAGTCTCACGCCTCCTTACCCTGCAGGCTCATGAGAACGACCACAGAGTCACCGTAGAAAGAGTGTTCTTCCATTTATTCTCTTCTCTCTCTTTTTACGTTTCTTTCAGTCCTTCTACTTTCCGTTCCACTCTCATCAAAATCAATTTCGCTTCCACTGCCCTTGCAGCCATGGAGTGGTTGGTCTCTGGCGCGAAGGTCGGGGACTCGTTGGTGATCTGTTATTGCGGTGTGGGTGCCCGATGGGGGAGGCTGAACGACGGCAAAGAAGACGACATGGACGAGCACATCCTCCTGTTCCACCCCAAAGAGCAAATCACTGGATCCAAATCGCCCCCCACCAACCCCATTGACATGAAGAGGTTTTGGGAGTACCTGCAGAGAGTGCCTGCAGGGGTGACGGTCACGTTCTTCATGGACTGTGCGCACGGGAGCTCAGTCGCAGATGTCGATGGGTGGTTGCCTGAGGGGGCAGACGTTAAGATCATCTCAGCGCAGAGGCAAGGACAGAAACCTGCTTACATATGTGCTAAAGAGGTCAGTCTAGATTTCTGTAGGGGTAGACACAGAAAAAACGAGGAAATCCGCAGTCAGTCAAGAGGCAGGGATACCTGTACACCCGCGTAAACGAGAAGCAGAAGCGCAAAGAGTAGGAGGGAGACAGAGAGGCAGGCAGTACTTCTTCTTGCAGTTTTGTTGATCTGTCCTTTCCTTTGCACGTATCTTCTCTTACTGCCTCTTTGTATCATTCCTTCCATGTATGTATCTAGCTCGGAAAATCATAAGGACGCCTCAGATGAATGAATGTGTGTCGCATGCAGGGGTGCTCTAGTCGGATCCAAACGAGGAAAGCAGACCCGAAACCTGACTCGAGGGAGCGGAGAGACCCTGCCAGGGCACGTGAGATGAGACTCAGGCCGAGGGGAGCAGGCGCTCAGGTGGTGAAACCGGGAGTCAACCTGTTCGTGTGGGCCGCGTGCAGGCCTCACGAGAACGCTTATGAGATTCTGTCCCCCAATGGAAAGTGGCATGTCAGTTTTGTCTGTCTGTCTTTCTTTTTGTCTGTTGTGTTCATGAAGAAAAGGAGGGAGAAGAAGAAGAAACATATAGTCTGTCTGTCTGTCTGTCTGTCTGTCTGTTGTGTTCATGAAGAAAAGGAGGGAGAAGAAGAAGAAACGTATAGTCTCTCTCTCTCTCTCTCTCTCTCTCTCTCTGTGTGTGTGTGTGTGTGTGTGGGTGTGGGTGTGTCTTTGTTGCTTTCTTTTTGTCTGTTGTGTTCATGAAGAAAAGGAGGGAAAGAAACCATGTGATCTGTCTTTTGTCGGTCCCTCTGTGTGTGTGTGCCAGTGCGCGTTTGTCTGAATGAGCGAAATTTCAAGGAGGCGAACAAAACGTATTGGATTGTCCTGCCTGTCTCTTTGTCTGTTCGTTTCTCAGTGCCGTGGTCTGCGCGTCTGCGGGTTTTTTGCTCGCCCTCACATAGTCACACTCAGTCGCCCTCTCTCTTTCCCGCGCTCCTCGCTTTTTTTTCTCGTTTTGCCTTCTATCTCTTTCTTCCTGTCTTTCTGTCATTCATTCATTCTCATTCATGCACCCTCCCCTTCCCGCCTTTCGAAAAGATGTTTTTTTGTACACATTCCTTCAAATTCGGATATGTGGATACACGCATGCATGCAGGGTGTGTGGACTTTGGCGTTTGTAAACACGGTGCTCCAACAACGTCGGATGATTGCCCGCACGGCCTCTGTGTTCCAGGCAGCAGCTGATGAAGCAGACCGGATCCTCTCCTGGGCTCTGAAGAATTCGGGGAAGGCGGATGAGATCATTTGGGGGGCACCGGGGACGGGGGGGGAAGGGAGGTTGGTTGGGCAAAAGTCCGAAAAATTGGGGGAGGAGGGGGTCATCCAGCTTGTACCGCGCAAACGCACCAGACAGACACCGGTGATGAAATACAACGACATTGCAAACAGTGACGGGGTCAAGGAGTGTTCCCCCTTCAACCGGTGCTTTCTGTTGCCCTACACGGCGTACAAGAAGAAGCCTGTCCCCGTGCCCCTGGGAGGCGGGGCAGGTGCTGCAGAGAGAGAGGGGGTAGAGGAGACTGTGGCGGTGGCCGATGTGACGGGCTACCCGATGAACTTCACGGGCCAATCGACGGAACTGCAGTGTGAGTTGGGAGGGGAGAAGGAAACGAGCCATTCGATTGTGTGTGTGTGTGTGTGTGTGTGTGTGTGTGTGTGTGTTTCTTTGTCATGCTGCCCAGATATTTTGGTTACCGCTCCACATATCGTTTGGGTGCCTGTCTTTGGTTCCTTCCTTTTTGGTTTCACTCTCTGGCTGTCCGCCGTATTTCCCTCTCTTTCTTGCCATCATTCCTCTTCCTTTCACCCCTTCTGATATGAAGAGCTGAGAATGAAAAAGGAGAACAGCAAAGACGAGGAAGAAAAAGATCATGCAATGGAAAAGGAGTGAATAGTGGAAAATGATTTTTTTTTCTCTCCCCTTCCCTCTTTGGATGCAGTTTCTGATTTTCAGAAGCCCTACGACGCCCCGATCACCTCGTTCCAATACCAGCACAACCAGCCTGTGATCGTGCTGAATCCCTCCAACTTCCCCCCCCACCGCCTTAGAAGGGCTGCAGACTACGCCTTTGCAGAGGACGAGAGGATGATGCGGTTCCTCAGACAGGAGGCAGCGTGGCAGTACGCCCTTCATTCAGTGCACAGAGAAGCACTGCAAGGGGGGGAGCACAACAAGGGGAGTATTAGCAAAGAGAAAGCGGGGACGAAAAAGACGGCTGGAGACGGCAGGATGGTTGGCAGGGGGAGTGAGCCTCTCACTTCTGAGGCTGCGCGTCACTCGTCCTTTTTGCAGGAGCGTGCACAGAAATATGCCGACACACTTGATGATTCATTTGGGGTTGGCGAAGGATCGAAGACTAGGAGCAAAGCCCTTCAGGACATTAGCCTTGCCGCCCCTTTGACTAGAATTCAGAACATCGAACAAATTCGACAGAAAAGAGAAGATGCAGTGGAAAGATTCCGGAGGGAGAAATGGAAGTTGGAGAACATACCCAAAACACTCCGCACCGCCCTGCAGGCACCCAGAGGCGAGCCTCCGAAAAGAACAACCAACACCCAAGAGACAAATCAGCCTGCATCTGTTCACCGCGCCGCCGCCACACCACCCAATGCGGCGGCGAGAAATCACACAGCGCCGGCCCCTCACCCCTCCTCCGTGCACGTCTATCAACTGCCCCCGGCCCCCTGGTACCACCCCCCCGCAGTACCGCTCGACCCGGCACAGTACGCCCAGCAGGTCCACTCAGGACAAGCGCACACTGCTCAGCCCATGCAGCCAAGCTACCCACATGTCCCTGTGCAAATCCCGTACACTTACACAGCAGGCCCGTCACCCTACCCCACGGCCGACGCCACACCGTACACGTATGCGCAGGCGCCGCTGACTGAGGGACACGCGGTGCCGCAGGTTGGGTATCCTGCACAGGCAGTGGTGGCGCCGCAGGTCCTGCAGAGTTCCGTCGCCGCATACCCTTTGCCTTCTGGGTACCCAGCTGCCTCTTGGGGGGCCGCGGGGGGGGTGAGCGGTCCGAACTGACCATTGATCCGTCGGCCCGTTGATGGTGTGGCTTGGTGATGTAAGGAGAACAGTGCACCTCCCTGCCCTTTTAGTTGGTGGCTGTGATGACGGTTAGCTTGTGAAGCAGAAGAGTGGAAGGGAGGAAGGGTCTGGGAGGGACAGATCTAAAGCTTATTGCAGAAGGTCATCAAAAATCAAATGAGACATACATCCGTACATTTCGAAAGCCACTGTTTATCTAATGAATGAAATGTCATACGTCTAGCTTGGTTTGCGATATTTTGTGACTACATGTTTGATTATCATCATGCACCGTCGTCATCGACTTATATAGTAATAGTGATAATGTATAATGTGCAACCAGAATTAATGGTTATAGTACATCGTATGGCATCATTGGCATGTTATTTCTATTGTTATTTCTCGATTTGAAGTTGGGCTTGAAAGTTTATTAAAGTTTTTATATGTTAGCTTGAATATCGGATAACATTGAAATTAAAGCGTACCACAGACTAGACAACAGACGCCTTACACTACCTTACACTACTATAATCCACTTTTTTCTCAAACATCTTGGTTCCATTGTATGAAATTTTGCAACGCGGGACTATTTTTTTCGATCTGTTGGCCCAGTGTTGGATGAGAAAACACTAATATGTTTGTGCACTCGTGTCCGTGTTACGTATAGTCCGAAATACCTCGGCGCGCAATGCGCGCCCACGTACATGCTGCATGCGTGCGGCAGAGTCTGACGCACGCAGGTCTAGCAGTGAGATGCATGCTCGTCCATACCGATACGCGACGGAGACGGATTGCAGCTCGGACCGCGACGTACTCCTTTGACGCCGTAAAAGAACAGAAAAAGACTCCAATCGTTGAACATTTCGGCTCTGTGCACGCCGTGTTCTCGAACATCAACGTCAGGAGTGAAGCTTTCAGTTTGACTGTAACCTCGCTTTGGTTTCGAAGTCAGACTCACTTCTTGCAATCTGATCGATAGTCTTCCGCTTCCAGCTTCTCTAAGCGTCTGCCCTTTCTCGTGCTTTATCTGATCGACTGTTTGCTTACACTTTGCCTACTGCCGATTGAGATCATGTGGGCCTCCGCTTTTCTTGCCATCGGTCTGCTGCTGTGTCGGTTCTCACTTGGGACGTCTGACGTTCCACATGAACCCGAGACACATCCTTCTACTTCAGTTGCACTGGAGACGGCGCCCGCGAGCGCTTCTTCTCCCCCGACCGAGGAGGCACAGGAAGGAGGGGCCCTCTCTGTCTCTGCCAACGCGGAACCTCTCCAAGTGAGTCCCCTCAGACTGCAGCCGTACACTTGCATGGCCTGCCTCACGTTGTCAAACCCCCTTCCGTCTCCCTTCCCCCGTCTCCCTCTTGATTGCAGGAACAGCCTATGGACTCTGAGGAGACGATGGGGGCCCTCCACCCGGTGACCCTCGACGACGGCCGCGTGATGGTCCCCTTCGTTGACTGGGAGGTGGTCGATGCCGCTGACCTCGACACCGACCTCCCCGACGAGGAGGAAGACGAAGAAGAAGACTGGCCCGAGGAGTCCGACATGATGATGGAGATGGACATGGATGAGGACGAGGAGGAGTTCGACAACAACAACAACGAGGATGATGGCATGATGGAGATGGACGGCAAAGAGTCGGATACCGATATGAAGAAAATGACCGTCTCGGATTCCTCCGAATCTGGACAAGATGACACTGTACAGAGCGCAGGTACTTTGGCTTCCCTCCCTCCCTTCCCTGTCTCGTCTGCACCGTCTGCCTTTCCGTCCTCTTGTCTGCTCTGTCGGTGACGCTGTCGACACATCTGGCTTGCTTGCTGACAGACCGTTTTGCCGCAGTCCCTGAGAAACTTGTTTGGGTGACTGACTACTCATTTCATGCCGTCTTCTCGCTTGGAGTGTGCTTCCTCCTCTGCGTCTGTCTGTGCGTCGTGCGGCCGTCCCTTTTGTGTTTCCTGCACCTGTTCTGTTCACCCCCTTTTCTGTACATCTCTTTGACTGAATGTCTGTAAGACTTTTTCGTCAACGAGAAGTATGCAAGTGTGTGTGTGTCTGTGTGTGTGTGAGTGTGTCCGTCCGCCCGTCCGTCCGTCCGTCCGTTTGTTTTTTTCCCTGTCATTCTTGTGTGTTTGTCCACCTTGTTCATCTGTCTGCATGTCAGTCTGTCTGCCAGCCTGCCTGCCTGCCTGTCTGGCTGTCTGTTGTGTGCGTGCGAAGGACAAGAGGGGAAAACAGAGAAGCATGCAGTCTGTCAGGCTGCCTGTTCTCTCCGTTTGGTCTGTCTAGCTGCTTGTCTGTCTCTTGCTCCCTCGCCACTGCTCTCTCTTTATCTTCCCTTTTCCCTCTTTTTCTACTACCCCTTTTTTCTCTCCTTGGCTCTCTTTTGCTCTCTCTCTCTCTCTCCCTCTCCCTCTCTCTCTCTGTGCGCGCGCGTGTTTGTGTGTGTGTGTGTGTTCTCTGTGTGTATTCTGTCTGAAAGTCTGCCTCTTTGTGCCCCCTGCCCATGTTGTCCGATCGGCTGTGTTCTTCTGTCTCTTGTGTGTCTATCCGTCTGGCCTTCTGTCCATCTCTCCGTCTCTCTCTCTCTCTCTCTCTCTCTCTCTGTATGTGTGTGTGTGTGTGTGTGTGCGTGTGCGTGTGCGTGCGTGCGCTTATGTTTGTGTGTGTGTGTGTGTGTGTGAGAGAGAGAGAGAGAGTGAGTGTGTGTGAGAGTGAGTGTGTGTGAGAGTGTGTGTGTGTGAGAGTGTGTGTGTGTGAGAGTGTGTGTGTGTGAGAGTGTGTGTGTGTGAGAGTGTGTGTGTGTGTGTGAGAGTGTGTGTGTGTGTGTGAGAGTGTG
>JAHBMJ010000435.1:20000-37665 GCA_018398765.1 Chromera velia | reverse complement strand
CCCCCTCTCCTCTCTCTCTTTTTCGTTCTCTCTTGTATGTCGTTGAAGGATGAAAGGAAGCCTTGAGCGGACTATACAGCAGAATTTGGTATAGCGTTTTTCGGGTCTGCACTTCTTTTTCGAATGGGTTTTTCTTGGTGCGACAGAGTTATTTTGTCTCACTCGCCCGTCATGAAATAATTCGGTTCCCTGCAGGAGCTGGAGGACATGTCCGCCACAGCCACCAGAAAACTGGAGAACCAGGTCAAAGTGGCAGAAGCCAAAATGCAAAAGGCCAAAACTGAGGCCGTCGCACTTCATGCAAGAGCAAATCACGCTCAACACCGTCTCTTCATTTCCAACGAAAATCTGGAGACGGCAGAAAACAGCGTAAAGACAGCAGAGCAGCAGGAGCTGGTGGTGCAAGAGCTTCAAAACCTGGCACAGTCAAGAAGCCAAGAACAGGCAGCGACAGCTAAGCTGAGCGCCCTGGAAGAACGGCTCGCCTGGTCCAAAACTGTCGTGGAAATAGCACACGTCAGTCGATAAGTGAATGAGTGAGGGAGTCAGTGGGTCAGAAGGTCTTTCTTCGTGGTGTGTGTGTGTGTGTGTGTGTGTGTGTGTGTGCGTGCGTGCGTGCGTGTGTGTGTGTGTGTGTGTGTGTGTGTGTGTGTCGCTTTTATTATTCTTTCTATTTCTTTGCATGTCACTTTCATGTCTGTGCATATTTTCCTATCCATATCGGTCTTGGAACAAACTCTCTTTTGCGCACTGAATTCATCGATCTAAACATATTGATTCATTCTCCAGGAGTTTCATGGATTTCTTCTCAGACCTTTTTCACTTTCTACACTCTTAAAAAAGAAAGTTGACCGCATCGAATTTTGACTTTGGGAAGTGGGCAAGTCTCAGAGCAGACAATCAAAAGTGCCAAGTTTGTGTGCATGCCTTCCTGCAGAAGAAGAAAGAGAGGGAGGAGGAGGCAGCTAAGAATGCAAAGGCCTCCCCTCCCCCTCCAAAATTAGCAGAAGCTGCGGAACAGCAGAACAAAGCCGGCCCCCCGCCACTAGCCAAAGGGATTGACTTCACCCAAACGAAAAGCAGTTCACTGCCATCCACCACAAACTCCAGCAGCACAGCTCAATCACCTGCGGACAAAGCACCAAACAAACCAGAGTGGGACAGAGGGAGAGAGGTCAGTCAGTCCCTTGATCGAAAAATGAATGCAGTCAGAAAGAACTCGTCCCTGCATCATGCTGAAATGAACGCCCGAGATCGATACGGGTGCATGGGTGTATTGTGGGAGGCTACACGCGGAAACCAACCACGGCATCCTCTGCTGTGAAGGGGCCTGGCTGCATGTGTCCCTGTAGGAAGCTGCATGCATTTTTCTCATGAGGTACATCTCTGCATGTCTAGCTGATTTGCATGGGCCTGCATGCAGTCAGTGCACGCACTGATTCTGTTCCCGCTCCCTTAATTCCGTGTTGTCTCCCCGTTGCCTTCCTTGCAGGAACCTCGTCGAGGAGTTTCGTCTCCGGATCTTCAAAAGAGAGGCAGACTAGCCAGCGCGGGTCTCGAAAAAGAAAAAAGAAGTGCATCAAAATTCAAGAGTGCCATTTCCATTTCCATTGGGGGGCCTTCCAAAGAGCAACAGCAGAAGGTTCTTCTCTCAGACATCGACCCGATCACTTCTTCACTTTCTCCAATGAACACAAAAGAAGGGAAACCCTCAACTGTCCTTCCGTCTCCCTTCCCAGGAGCGAATTCAAATCTGATTGAGGGCAACAAAACAAATATATCTTCTCCACATAACAATGAGAAACCTGTTCCACAACACAGCGTTTCTTCTTCTTCCTCTTTCGTATCCCAGCGTCCAAACAGCCCCCTGCCACCCTCCAATGCCTCCTCCCCCTCTAACGACTTTCCTGTAGAACCTCTCGTCGAAGACATGCCTGGAGATCCCTCTCTCCCTCCTAACATGGACGCCGCCGTTCTCGGGGACATCGAGGGGGAATTGTCCGAGTCCGCCCTTCTCCAAGGGGCCCTCAGATCGTCTCCCGAAAAGAAAATCCACCCCGGCCTTCCTTCACAGCCAAACATGCAGGCAGTAGAAGAAGCCCCCAGCAACCAAGGGAGTCCGACATCAGCATCAGCATCGGGACCAGCGCAGAGGAGGCCTTCCTCACAAGAAGGAGAAGACCCGGGCCCAGTAATAGCAGATGATTTTGACGGTGGGTGAGTGCCTTGAATGACGTCAATTTAGAGTGCTATGCCATGCAGAGAAAAAAATGTCTCTGTCGTCATTCAGAACTCTAGAAGAGCCTAATGAGTGCATGATGTGAAACGAGCGCACGCATTTAAATTTTTATGTCTTTATCCTGTCTCCTCTTGTTGCGACATGACTGCTTGATTGCTGCTTTGGTCAGTGTACGACATCAGAAAGACAAGAGGAACTTTGATTACTCTCCACGTGAATGTGCTGGGAACTGACGAATGCATGCAATTGGATGTTTCTGAGAATACTCACTTTAATTGCGTGGTTTGTGCTGTGACTTGACTTTCTTTCGGGTGAGTTAAGTACTCCCATGCCGCATCCGCTTTCGCCTGCGTGGCTCTCCGTCTGCTGCAGCTTTACTTCTCTCGATCACTGAACACCCCTGCAGGTTCTTTCGGTGTTCATCGAGGACACCTTCCAACCTTCTCCGCTGCTAGCACGGTTTCTGGTGACTTTTTGGACTCCAGCAGCCCTTTTTAAGGCTGCAGTGAACCCAGGTTGTTTTCGAAGCACGTCAAAGAACGCACAAGCATAAACCGTAAAAAGGAAGCTAAACTACTCTTCTCTTCAAGTAAATAAACTCTAATGGCTTTTGGCGGTGTAAAAATAAAAATGAAAAGCAAAACGTACTATATAAAGGTAAGAAGCTTACTGAGTAATGAACAAAACACTTTGCAGTATTTGTAGTCAGCGAGATAAAAAAATATTTATAAGTTGAGATGATACATTCACCACCATTAACATCATTATGATATCATCATCATAATAATTATTATTTATAATTATTCAAATTTCAAACTGATTATTATCATTATTAGTTGGCTCGTGTAAGCTATCATACAATATATGAATTTAGGGTATTGTATTATTACCCCGGGGCCCCGGGCCATTGCCAGATCGGCATCATCATTATCATGATTATGGTGCTGCGATTCATGCATCATCATCATACGTCATCGTTGTTTACCAAAACTAGTGGCCGAGCTTTCAAAATTTAAAACTTTTAACGTTTCACAAAAGTTAAGCTCGGCAACCCTTCCCTAAAAGAGAAATTAAATAGATGTGCAAAGACATAACAAATATCCTCCAACAGCTAAAAAAAGCCTGAGGCTTGTTCTGAACCATGAACAAAGATTGGCTTTGAATTTAAGACTAGTCTGTAGGTCGAGTGTAGGATTAAAAGATGGACGAAGGCTAGGCTTGGGGGAGTCAACTCAAACTACACTGTGCTGTTAGGAGTAACCAACTTAGTTTAGTTACCGAGGCGGCCTTTTTTACGTCATACTATACTCGTACACAGTTTTTAAAGATACGTTTCTCCTAGTTATATTATATCTCGATGCAACACATTTGTAAACAGATACAGCTAGATTACTGCGGTAGTGGTAATCCTCTCAAACCCCCCTAGTTACCAAGTTTTGGTTACTAATTTGATGGTAACCAAAAGCTTTCTGAGAAGGGCCAGTAATTATTCCTAACAACACACTGTAACTCAAACAATCTGCCCCCGTCTTTTTATCTCAATTTTTTCTTTTTTTCGATCTTTTCTTTATTCTTTGAATTGCTTTTCCTCGATTATATATACTACTCATATACCCAGGCTGGGAAACCTGGAAGGCTGACGTCTACCCCAAAATGTCTAGCAAAATGTGTAAAGTTATGGGCACCGTGACTTTCAGCCTACTAAGTAGTGGGTACCGCTGTTTTTGCTATGGTTTGAGAACTAAGTAGAGAGCCTAGCTTACGGGCGTCTTTTTAGTCGGTTGAAGTTCTGAACTAGGCTCTAAAGTGTAATAAAATCTGCATCTAACTACATCTAACAGCCCTGGAAAGCAAAGAAAATGACACCTGGTTAACGTACGTCATATGATATATACATGCCTATATGTATGCTCTGGTTCCTACAAAATCAATCAATCAATCATAGATTCAATGATGCTCTTATCTAGGCTTTTATACGTATTGTAAAGCTTCAGAGCGCTTCAGAGGTAAAGCGTGCAGCGTGAAAGAACTGTGTACGTCATTATTTCAGTACCCCGCCTGTGCGTACGGGATTTTTACTTTATGAGGCATGCAATGAGTCATTTTCCAGGGCCATCAGTCTGCCCATCGATTGATCACCGCGGTCCATTTGGTATGATCTCTTCATTGTCCAAGCAACTGAAGCGTGGTTTGCTTTGGATACTATCGATTCTAAGAATTCAAGTGGATCTGATTGCGCAGTTTGAAGTAGATAGAAAGTCTACTCTTTGTCTTCGCGTCTAGAATTTATCTTGATTGATCGATCGATTTCTCGGATACTTTGAAGATCTTCGTGTTCTTGTGGGCATCTCCCAGATTAACATTCTTCATTTCTGTTCGTAAGTCCAACTATGTTCAGTTGACTTCTCTCTTTCTTCTTCGAATAAGTTTAGGTGCTTCATCTAGATCATCCTAAACTTATCGTGTGTAGACAATGATATTAGGCATGCTCATTTCTAGCTAGCTATGTAAGGCTTATTTGCGGTGAGTATGAAACCTCAAAGTTTGCTAGAAAGTTTTAGTCAACTTTTGGACCTATAGTTTTACACCCTATACAATCATTCCCACTAGCATTCCCATTTAACGCTAGGTTTGAAACTTGAATTGAATTGAATTGAGGCGGTTAAAGCCGGTGAGCCACCACTTAGGTTCTGGCCAACCACTTGCAAACTTTTGATCAAATTGTTTTTTCTCTCCCTCATACACAGAGACAGACACAGGATCAGACCACAAAACAAATTTAGAATCCCGGACCCTCCACTTGCGGTTCCCGTTTTTCAGTTGGAACCATTGCCCAGTGAGTCTATACACATATACACAAGTACGCACGCTACCAGGGAAGCAGCCGGCGCTCCTCCCCTCACGGCAACAACCAAACCGCCCCCCCCCTCTCCACCGCCGGCCCAGTTAGATAACGTCCTGCTGCGTCTCCGAGCTGAGCCTCCTCCACTCGAATCCCCCCCTCCTTCTGGCTCTCATGAGTCGCGTGCCATGGTCGCTCAAACGCATAGAGAGGCTGGCGGACAAGTGGAAGAGCAAAAACAGAGGCAACGAAGGAGAAGACGGATCAGAGATCGGCAAAAAAAAGGTCGTTAGGGAAGGCTCTCCCCCTTATCTCACACGTCTCTGCTTATCCGCTGTCGCTTCTCCCTTTTTCTCTTCTTTTCCTGTCGCTTCTTTTTATCTCTTCCGACGAGAGCCTTCTCTTTCCCTCTGTTGCGTTTCTGACAAAAGAAAGCGACGGCCCTCAGGCGTCCTCTGCCTCCTCCTCATGCAATAAGTGATCTTTTGTTTGTGTTTTTTCTTCTCTCTCTTGAAGCACTCATGCGGATGTCGATTGATCGATCGATCACCCTCCCTCTCTCTCTCTCGTGTCTGGTCCATATGCCGTCTTCTTAATTCCTTCTGCGTCGTCCTTTCTTGTTATTAATACACCGTCCCGAATGTGACCAGCTGCACATGACCGCAAGTCAACAAGAAACGAGGTCAGACACACAGACAGAGGGCCCCCGGCTCATTTCACCCACCGACAGCAGAGGCAGCCAACACTGACCGGAGCAAGCAGGGCCCGAATCTATCTATCTATCTATCTGTTGATCCGTCGATCGATCGATCGATCGTGTGTGGATCAGCCTGCAGCGGCGCGAGATGCATGGCGGTGGTGCGTGGTGGGGATTCAGGGAGAAAGGGAAGGAAGAGTAGGGAGGGCGATGGCAGGAAAAAAAAAGAAAAAAACAGACCGAAGGAGGGAGGAAGCACAGATTTGAATTGGAATAGAAAGGTCAGGAGAAAGGAAGGGACGGACTAAAGAAGAGCGGGGGAGAAGCACAAGGACGGAAGGGTGGGAGGGTGAAGGAAGACGACAACGAAGAACTCGACGGACAGCTCCGCAGGAGGGAAGGAAGAGGAAGAGAAAAAAGCTCCCTCTGGGTCTCTGCGTCTATTCAATCATGAAAGTTGGGATAAAAGCGTTTTTTCCCTCCTCTCTCTGTCTTTCTCTTCCCTCCCTCCTCTGTTCTCGCCTCTTTCCTGCCTCCTCCTTCTCAGTTTCTTCCTTTGAATCCTCTTCAGCTCATGGTGCTGTCTCTTTGTTCCCCTCCCTTGTGTATGTGTGTGTGTGTGTGTGTGTGAGGGTTTCTGTGTGCATGGGGAGAAATTCGAAGGTTCGATTATGTGGAAATTGATGAAACGTGCCATGGAGGTAAAGAGTGGCGTCAGCCCACCCTCGCCCCTGTTGCAACAACACCTCTCTCTCTCTTTCTCTCTCTCTTGCAGCAGCAGCAGCAGCAGCACTATACGAGAGAGGACCCTCACGAGAGGACCTGCAGAGAGGACACCTACCACCTCACCTCTCTGGGCTGGATGGATGGATGGATGCAGATAGATGCGCATTCGTTCATTCATCATCGATCGATCGACTCCGAATGAATAAATGAATGAATGAATGAATGAATGAATAAGTGAATGAGGGAATCAATAAGTGAGGGAATCAGTCAACCAACCAACCAACCAACCAACCAACCAACAAGCAAACAAGACGTTGATGAATCAATCAATCAATCAAGCAAGCAGTCAACAAATCAACACATCGACCAACACATCAATCGGGCATGCAGCATACATCTGTCTGTGTCAACGAGACCATGCAACCTGGCTTTCTGACGAACTGCACATCTGGGCGCAGACGAAGGAAGGGGTAGTGCTTTGCTACCATGGTTTCTTTCTGCCTTTCTGCATGAGCCCGAGACTCACTGATTACACTTCACTCTTTCATTGCGGGGGGCGAGAGTCCTTTTCTTTTTTCAATTCTCCCTCCACACTTTCCTCTCTTGTTTGGGGGGGGAGAGTGGACGGGAAGATACTTGGTTGAGGCAGTCGAGTCTGTAGATCCATTCTAAAGGGGAGCGTATTTGGGAGAGGTAGAGAGAGAGAGAGGGAGGGAAGGGACGGACCCGCCCTCCCCTCGCCGTCCTGTCCAGTTCCTCCATCGGGGACTTTCTTTCTTTTATTTCGTGCCATTAATTGTCTGTCCCCTCGATCCTCATGCATTCGATCCTCAAAATCGGACCTTCTCTGCCCCCCCCTTCCCTCCCCTCTTCGCCTCCCGTATGATGCAATCAGTCCGATTCCATCAGCCATCCTCGTCCTCCCCTCTTCGCCTCCCGTATGATGCAATCAGTCCGATTCCATCAGCCATCCTCGTCCTCCACCCACAAACCCCCTCTTTGCACCACACCGAACGGCACAAAAAAAGAAAGAAATAGAAGAACAGAAACAACAAGGCAAAAAAGGCCCAACTGGCGCTTTGGTTAAGTGGCGCCGCTTCTCTCTCCTCTTTCACTTTTCTCTCTGTTGTGCCTCTCCTTATCAGCGCTGTAAGCAAGCGTAGGTACAGGGGAAAGGGGGTGAGTGCGTGACTGCAGAAGCAGAGCAGAGAGAGAGGAACCCGAAGGCAAAAGAAAAGACCAGAAGTGCACAATCGATCTGCCTCCTCCATCAGACAGACAGGGAGAAAGAACACACGCACAAACAAACAAAAAGGGAAAGGAAGAGAAAACAGCAGCAACCTGGGAGGAGAAAACACGAGACGAGACGAGAGACGAGGAAGAGAGGTCGCCCGTTCTGTTCCCGTCCCGCTTCCCATCCTCTGCCTGCCTGCCTGCCTGGCAGAATGGATTTGGGACGTGCTCATCTCATCTGATCCCCCCGCCATCAGGTGGATATCTTTCAACTCGCTCAATCGATGCAAACAACAACATCTGCTTCCTTCCTTCCTTCTGCTTTCATGTGATGCATGCAACTAGAAGCTCCATGCATCACTCTCGGGTCGGTCACCGGTTCCCGTCAGTCTCTCTCTCCCTGTCCCTGTCTCTCCCCTCAGACCGATGACTACGGCCCCGGGGACGAGGGGGAAAGGAATCCCCCTGAGAGGGAAAGGAATCCCCCTGAGAGGGAAAGGAATCCCCCTAAGAGGGAAAGGAATCCCCCCAGTCCATTTCCCAATCTCCATCCGGCATCTCTGTCCTCGCATATCGTCTGTATGAGGGGGATCTTCTCTCGGACACAGCAGCAGACGCAGACGCAGAGGCGACAGCCCTGTTGGGAGCACTGACCAAGCTTTCTTCTGCCTTTCTGCTCAACTCGTCAGCTCTTTCTTTTCTTTTCTCTGCTATTCTTTTCGCTTTCTCTGTTTCTATGTCGAGTAGCAGCAAGTCTCTTTGCATTTCCAGATTTTGCACTCGTTCGAATGCCTCTCGTGCTTCTCTTTCTGCCTCCTCTCTCCGAGTCTGCTTCAGCATTTTCCATGACTCCCGCTGTCTCTCTCTCTCCTCGTCCTCTTCTTCGTCTCTTTCTTCTCTTTGCCTTTCCCGTCTCTCTCTTTCTCGTGTACGTTCTGTTTCTTCCTCCCATTCCCTTTCCCTCTCTATCTGTGTCTCTGTTGTCCAGTGAGACTTCTCAGAAAAGCTCACGTCGTTCCCTCTGACCCATTTCTGTTCCGATCGCTCCCAATCTCTGTATCGAGGAAGGGGGCGAAGTCGGGCTCCACGGGGCGGAGGGGAAAGGGAGTGCGGGGGTGTGTTTCTGACGCGGTGCTGTTCCCCTAAGTCCCTGCGCCTGTCCGTCTCTCTCTCCCTGTTCCTGCGAGGGGATCTCGGGTAAAGCTCACTAGAGTGCGAAGAGGCATTGTTGCTTTCACTCCTTCCACCTCCCCCGTCTCCTCTCGCTTTCCCTGTTCCCCTTTGTGTGTGCGGACGGGGGGATTCGGATTCTGATGAACTGCCGGCAGAGAGGGGGGCGGGTTTGCCTGAATGTCTGCTTTCCCTTTTCTCCCCCCACCCCCATGCGCTCTCATCTCTCCTCCTGCCTCTCTCGTCCTCCTCTCTCACCCAGCCTCTCTCGCCCTCCTCCCTCATCCTGTCTCTCTCGTCCGCACCCCTCGTCACACGAACTCGGCGCGGCGGAGAGGAAGGCGGGAAGCCCCGAGCACGGGAGGGGGCCGGAGGGACGGGAGCGGGTGAGCTGGTGGTTTCAGTAGAGGCGTTAGACAAATCGGCAGCGAGTGTCGGAACACCGGGGGTGCGTGGGGGTGGGATGCGGTGTTCGGGGAGGGGCATGTCGGCATGGTTAGGGAAGAAGGGTGTGTCGGTGTAGGTGTCAAGTGCGTTTTGGATCTCTCCAGTCGTCATCTTCTGAACTTTGTGTGGAGGCTCTTCCCCCAGAGGGTCGGGGGTCGGATACTCTGCGGGGGCTGGCAGTTGGGCATCAGTGGGGCATTGCCTGTCTGCATTCAGCCATTCAACATGCGATGGCGCAACCGATTGAGGATGCAAAGAGTTGAGCAGGTAGTCAGAGGGAGGCAGGGAGTGAAGGAGGGAAGGGATGAATGCATGATCAGACCGAGGGCCATACAGATGAGTATGAGTGGCTGCATGTACGTTTGTCACTCAAATCAGACAGTGAGTAAGGCATGAAAGATAAAAAGCCTCTTCGACTGCTGAGCTAGACATGTGCGAAGTCTCTTTACACCGACCGAACAACTAAAATTCTCTTCTAACGCCCAACCCCTTGCTTCTCTGAACGACAGTGGATCTCTCAAAAACAGTCAGACAACACAACACATCGCGTGGCGCATGCAGAGGTTCAAAGCGGCGCTCCGGAAAGGGGGTGCGTCCTAAACAAAACGCATCGATTCGCGCTGCTAGGTACACTGACGGAAGGAGGGCACACCGACCCAGTGAGGGCTCGAGGGAACTTGTCTTATTACGACCACGGAAGATTACAGAAGCACACGCAAACAGCTGATCCCCCTGCCCCCCAAAACACAGAATGGAAAGACACTCTGGAGTGGCGAGAGAGGGCAGAGAGCGTTCTTTCCGCTCGCAGGGCTACGCGCATTACCAATCGAATCCACACATTCATGCAAACACCGATCGATCGTGCAGACGAAATGCATGCGGGAGGAAGGAGAAAATGACCGACACCCCTGAAGGTCCCTCTTTTGAACCAGAAGAAGAAGAGAGAAGAATATGTGTGTATTCAGAGACGACGAAAGGGAAAAAAGAAAGAGGGAACGAAAGAAAGAAAGAAAAGAGACTGACGATAGACCAGACAGGGAACGTTGGCGCCGAAGATGGATTCCAGGATGGCCTGGCCTCGCCTCAGATCCGTGAAGGAAGGGCCCCCCTGTCCCTCTCCCTCTCCGTTGGGGTTATCCCATGGGTGGGGGGGCAGCAGGTCGACGCAAATTTTGAGCAGCTCCGCTGTCTTCCTGCCGGCGACACAAATGGCCTCCGTGAGCTTGAACGGCTCCTTGATGTCAAAGAAGTCACGGAACGGAAGCACCCGATTCGCTCCGATGAACCTGCACGCACATGCACACACAGTTCATGTGAATAAATAATAAAGTGCCCAAACTTAATCTGTATATATGTGAAGGCCCGAACCAAACCCAATGAAACAAGCGTGTGCACACTCCCTCGCTCCGCTGAGTCCAGATCTCGCCCAGATGGACGGACACAAAATTCGTGACCCTAGGCCGAGCTAAACCAACGAATAATACATGCGGCTGTACTTTCCCTACAGCGTTTTCCTTTAAAGGTTTGTAGTTTTGACCGAAGAAGAGCATATGCGAATGTAAGGATGACAGACAGTCAACCAGAACGAGTGGACCGCGGAAGGCTCGGATGGACTTCACGAAACGTGGCGGCACCCTCCACCGGGTTGTTTTGTTTTTTCTTTCACATCACATCGATGCACGTAGGCAGATATCATCTTATGCTACGTTCTCAACGAAACGCAAAAAAGAAGAGATCGGATCTCTCTGACTCTATTTAAATACATTTGTGGACATATGAAACGGAACACGTATATCAATAATCCACATGCATATCAATAACCCAAAAGAAAGAAAGAAAGAAAGAAAGAAAAACGACGCAGCACACTGACGTGAAGAAGTCGAGGAGGAGACGGGTCGGGCTGATCTGCGGCCTGTCTCCTTCTGCTGTTCCTCTGATTTCGTCCAACAAGTGCTGACGGTCCCGGGGTTTGACGGTGAAATCAATCGCGCCCCAGGGCTTGTTGACGAACTTGTCCTGTTTGTACGCACACATGAATGAGTTCATTTCTTCATTCACGGGTGCGTGTGTATGTTTTCTCAGGATGGCTTGGCAACGGAGTGCATATATTAACATCAATATTAACACACTCACATACAATGCCACTCAGGGGGGCTTTTGACCATGCATGCCCACCTGCATGTCCCTTTTCTGAGGCATGTTCCCCCCCCAAAAAATTTGCTTCTGTTTCAGGTACAGCGACTGATATGCATATCGGTAGAAAGAAAGCAAGTCTGTCTATCTACAGAAAGGAAGGACGGGGTCCGGTTGGCGTCATGGACTTCTTTTGCTTTGCTTCTTTCCTTTCCTCCTTCCCGATGTCTCTCTCTCTCTCTCATGTCGTGCAGCCCGAGCCTCCTGGCATGAAGCAGTCACGCTGCCCATATGAGTACAGCAGACGCGTGCATAAGTAAGTCCTTTGCAGACGTGGATCCCGAAACAGACAAACACACAAACATCCAAAGAAATCAATCAAGGGAGACAGATAGACACGAAGACGGAGAGAAACAAAGAAACAGAGAAAGAAAGAAAGAACGAAAGCAAGGAAGGAAGATACAAAGATAGAGAAAGAGAAAGAAACAAAGAAAGAAATTGCCGAAGAAGCTGACCACAGCCTGACGAAGGTCCACCTTTTTCCACTCCACCACCCTGTCGACAGATCTGCCGTCATCTTCTTGAACCTTCCCGATGACCGCATCGTAGAAGCAGCCTGATAGAGTGAAGAGAAGACAACAAAAGAGAAAGAGAGGCATGACTGTAGGGATGCATAGAAAGAATACGTGAGCAGATTTATCGAGAGTCAGTGCGAATGCGTTCGAACACCAATGCTTTCTTTCTTTTTGTCTTTCTCAATCGAATCCAAAGTCCAACCCTGCAAGGCTCGCCCTTCTCCGAAAGACTTCATCGGCACGTAGACTCACAGACACACACACACACACACACACAGAGAGAGAGAGAGAGAGAGAGAGAGATAGACAGGGTACATGTTTCTTTCTTTCCCCTCTCGTCTTCGCATCTTGTGCACAAGAGACACAGAATAGACAGAGACAGAGAAGACTCTCTCTCTGTCACACAGAGACAGAGAAGACTCTCTCTCTGTCACGCCTCCCCCCCCCCCCCNCACCACACACACACACTCACAGAGTCCGTTCCACCCCCTCACTCCTCCCTCCCTCACCTGCAGGCAGTACCCGCCCCGTCGAGTCCTTCCAGAGGGCGGGCGTCCAGTACCGGAACACAGGGTGGAACTCAGTCAGGAAGCGGAGAACCAGGACAATCACGGCGTAGCTCGGCAGCTTCTGCAACCAACCAACCAACCGAAGAATGAAGCAAGGATGCAAACGAGCAGTCAACCCTGCTGTGTACGTTCCTGTTTTTTTTTTTTTTCTCGGCGAATGCTCCTTGTGCGTGGAGAAAAGAAAGAAGAAAAGACGTTCCTGGGAGGAAGGCATGAAAAAGAAAACAAGAGCGAATGTCGAACGAAAGGAAATCCAACTGCAAAAATGTTCCCCTCCCTCCCTCCCTCCCTTCCCTGCCGACGAACTAACGTCGTTGCCTGCGCACAGCACCCCCTCCTCCATCAACCGCTTATTCCAGATCTTCACCAGACGCCCCAAGAGCCCCACCTCTGGGCACAACTCGGCGTACCTGCAGAAGAGCAGGCAGGAACAATCAAACAATCCATCAATCAATCAACACATGCAGGCAGACACGCAACCTCGTCCCTTCGCCAGCCACTCAAGCTTTAGAGGGAGGAAGAAAAGTGGTATAGAGCCATACATACATAGGGCAGACAGACATACAAGCAGATGGAGTTGGGAACCGCAACAGCTGCTTCCTTCCATCCCGATTTCTTTCAACTGCTTCGGAACTCATGCACTCACTCTTGTCTTCTCTTCTTTTTTCTTATCTTATTTTTCTGTCTGCCTCTCTTCCTTTCTTTTCCCTTTACTGCGGCAATCAACCGCACAGGTACAGAGAGGTCCCAAAACTGCAACCCCAGCCTCACACGCACAGAGAGGGAGAGAGAAAGAGAGAGAGAGAGACTGCACATTTCTCGCTTCTCAAACCCTGGAGGCATGAACGCACTCCTCCCGGAACTTCGCGTTCCTCCAAACGCTCACTCACTCATTCATTCACCTCTTTGTACCCGACAAATCGCAATACAAAGAGGGACTTCAGTCCGTCCCTCCCTCCCTATCCAAGAAAACAAAAGAAAAGAAAAGCCGCCACAAGAACGAACTGACCATCGGAACATGACGCAAGCAGCCACCCCGGTGGCACAGGACGCCGAGAGATCCGAGACGATGCCACCCAGATCGGCGAAGGACGTTCTCACAACCAGATTAGATGTCTGGACAAATGACTGGAGGCTGAACTGAGCAGTTTTGAGCCTCCAGATGTTTCGGTTTACCTTCTGCACTCACTCACTCACACACGCTCGCACCGATTCAATCGTGTATCACGAACGCAGCGATTTGTTTTGTTTATCCATTCCCTCACATATTGATTGTACCGGCTCCACCTCTCACTGACAGACCGATAAGAAGAATTGTCGTGGACAAAAGAGAGAGACACGGATGGATTCTCTCTATCCCTCTTTTCAACTTTTTCCATCTTGCTGACTAGGCAGAAAGAAGAACCTTTCTTTTCCTTATCTGTTTGTTGCTTTTTCTTTCTTTCTTTTCTGTTTTTTTTCTTTCTTTCTTTCTCTCTCTCTCTCTCCCCACAGAGAAAGCCTGAAAAAGAAAGAAATTCAGACGATTGAACGGAACAAACGCACCCCCAGAAAGGCGACTGTCCTCTGCCTCCACGGCCCCTCCCCCTCCCCGGACGGGGGGTCGTCGGGGTCCGTGACGAACAGCTGCGGGGGCATGGTGTTCGGGTGCTCCGGGTGTTCAGAGTTCAGAATCAGGACCTGCACGCAATGCAATGCAGCGCCCTCCACACGGGCCCCCCTCGATCCACTCAATTCAATTGGTTTGCCACCACCATCACAGTGCATGTACATGGGTAACCGTGCAAGAAGGAGGACACGCTTCCTTGATCAGAAAGAGGGCAGACCATCCTTGTGATGTGATGGAGAAGGGATATGCAGAAAAAGGGAGAGACAGACAGACAGAAGGCAAGGCCGTTCCTCTGGGTGCTGCACTCAAAACAGTGGCAAGACAGACAGATGCCAACAGACAGAGAAACAGATAGCAAGAGAAACAATGCAGAAAGACGAAAAGGCTGAAAAAAGAAGAGAGGAAAGGAGAGAATAAGGAAGTATTTCCAGAGAATTAACCCCCTCACTCACTCCAACCCCCCCCCCCCTGCCTGCCTGAATGACCTGCGCATCCAAATCGCTCCCCTTCATGGCAAATCCCGACGCCCGCCCCCCGAATGGCACGACCACAGCAGTCGGCTCTACTTCCGCGACCTGCAGGCACCCTCAGAGGACACGGACCAAACAGACAGACAGACAAAGATAGAGAGAGGGAGAGAGAAAGAAAGAAAAAGAATGAAGTGTTATTGTCGATGCACTCACCTGCGCACGCAGAGCGAGACGGCCTGGCCGAATTGGAAGGAAGCCAAGCACACACACACACACACACACACACACAGAGAGAGAGAGAGAGAGAGAGAGAGAGAGAGACGAATCGAATCGCATCTTGCTTCATCATGCGAGAGACAGAATTCACGCGTGCAAAGAAAGGGGAAGAAGAGAGGAAAGAGCAATCAATCCATCCATCCATCAATGCAAGCAAAACTCTTCCTTCCTTCAGTCGACTAATCGACTTCACAAGGAAAAGAAGAAATCCCCAAGGCGAAATTTTCCCGAGTCTGTCTTCTGCCCTTTCTTCGGAGGCAGCACGCACAAAAGAGGCCCGGATCGAACACGGCACTTTCTTTCTAGTCTGAAAGAGAGCTACAACACGCACACAAGCGCACAAAAAATTATACAAACAAACAGACCGACCAACCGACCCTCCTTTGGAGCAGCTTGAACACCTCGTCTACGTATCGGTTCTCGGGCTCGCTGGGCCAATTCTGATCCAGAATCCGACCGATGTACTCGTCCATCCCCAGCTCATCCTCCGCAGGAAACAGGAAGTTGGTGGCCTGCCAAACTCCGGCCATACTCTGCAGACTTCTATGTATGCAACAACAGGTGCCTGTGAGTCTTCGAGCACGTAGATATGAGAAGAGGCATGCGAGCAAGCAAGGAAGGCGGGGGGTGCGCATTCAGAAGGGAAGATGAGGGGTGAAGCCCGCCTGAGTGAGGCAGAGAAGATGAATGCCCCTTTCAGAACTGAAGTAGAGGAAGACAGAAAGAGTGTAGGAAGGATGTGAGAAGTTTTTTGGGGTGTTCTGTTTTCTTTCGTTGGTCTGTGAAAGCACCGCGAGAGAACTTCGAATCGGGTACCGACAAGGTCGTCGGAGGGGGGAGCCTTTGGGCGGCTGGCAGATTGGGTGCGTAAGCAAAAAAAGTCAACAATGCGTCAGTTGATGGCGACATCCAATTCCACACACAATAGAGTCAGAAGCTTTGAATTCTTCGGATCTATCGGAAAGGAGACGCAGAAAGCGACAGTGGGTGAGGTGGGAACAGGCGACCGACGAGACGGAGCACAGCGGTACCAGAAGACAGGGACGCGACAAAAAAAGGAGCGGAATAAAGCAAAGATGGGGATCTGTACGCAGTGGTGACTCATCAATATAAAATATACGGCGAGAGTGCGGAGAAGGAAGAAGAAAAGACTGAGAGGAAATTCAAGTACGCCATCGATCGAGGAAACCTTTGAAGAATCTCATGTCCAGACAAAGACCGATACCAAACAGCCGTAAAAAACAGAACTTTGTCACCACATATTTTTTATCATGCAGAGAGACTGTGTGATGAGGTTCACACGTGTGCGAGAAGACTTATCTTTTTCTCCCGTTACACAGAGCGTCCGTTTGATCCCTTCAGTTCGCATCACTCACCTCAAATCTCCAGGGTTGATTGAGCAAATCGATCACGGGGATCTTCCCGATCAAGCAGCAAAAAGCCGCAAGAGAGGAAAAACAGAAAATGCGTGAAAGTTGAGGACCGGTCTCCTTTCACCCGGCCTCGCGTCTCTCCCCGTACGTCGCAACCGCAGAGGCTACGTGTGCACGGTTCTGCAGGACCCAACTTCGGATTTTCTGTAAACAAAAATTACGTTGCCGTTCTTGTCTTGTTCACCTCGCTCTGTACCATCCTCGGTTTCGACGTCTTTGGTCTTGCTGAGGGACATAGCGTCGGAATGCGTCTGAAGATTTTGGATGATGTTGGAAGGAAAAGAACTGCAATGATGGTATCGTATGCATGAGCTGGGCACATGCTGGGGCACATTGGGGCACTATACTATACGGAGGGGCTGGTCTCCGTCCGAGGGTGTAAAGGGCCTTCAGTGATCTGACGCACGCAAGCGACCGCAAGCGTGCGAACGATCCCGGAAAGCGTGAAATCTATCTTTCTTCAACGCGCGGACAATTAAGTGCCGCCCACTTCCGGTGGCCCCGCGGAAAGCGAAGCGGGGGGCACTTACCAAACTTTTCCCAGCGCATGCATGGACTTGCATATATGTAGTTTGCATGCATGGAACCATGCAGCACTGCGCATGACAAAAAACAAAGTTAATGGCCCCGGAAAGCGAAGCGGGGGGCACTTATAAAATAGAAATACCCTAGCCCACGCGTGTACGCACAATGGTTCCCGAACGGTTACAGCATTCTAAACACCCACTTCGAGCTGAATGAGAACTATACTATCTTCGTGCAGCCCGGATCTCAGCTCTGCGGCGTCTCTTCCGTCTTCAGTGCCTCCGCTCCCTCCACCAGCGACTTCGTGAACAGGCATATTGTCAGTGGGGGAAGAGCTGAGAGAGCTCGGCCAGACCAATGGCACCCTGACTACCATTGACGGGTACACGCTGTCTGTGACTGGGGACAGAATTGAGGGTTTCAGGTACAGATAGGTGACTTCCAACGATAGGGCCGTCGTCTACCTCCTCTACGGCGCCTTTCCTCACGACGACATTGTGGCCGCGCATGCAGAAGACGAAGAGGCCGAGATTGAGGCACTCGGCACCACAACTGCAGACGAGGAGGACAAGGTTCTCTTTGAAGAGGCCCCAGAGGCAGAGGCGGAGAAAAAGCTGGAAGAGGCAGCGGAGACGGCAACGGAAGGTGCGAGGGAGGGCCGGGCGCTGCAAGTCCGATGCCGCTGTGCCTTTGGCATTTGTATGGGCTGCATGTGCCGTAT
>JAHBMJ010000435.1:0-15000 GCA_018398765.1 Chromera velia | reverse complement strand
GCATTTTAAAATATCATATACATGCATGCACCTGCATGCATTGACACCCAGAACATCGATCTGCTGGTCAAATCAGAACTCGTTACATTTCAATACACTGTGCAGCCACATATATAGCCATGCAGAAAAGGGGTTGACGGAAACCGCAGAGACCTTGTTGCTCAGAAAGAGACTTTTCCCCTGCGTGAATCGGTCGTATCTACAGTATCAATTAATATAAGCTAGTCTTTTAATCCACGGTGACCAGGAGTCCATCTATTGAGCGAGGCCCGCAGCTTTTCAACTGAAAGACTCACTGTGCCAATTGTACAGCAAGATGGCAGAAGGAAAGGCAGGGCATCTGGAGCCGGAGATGAAGGAGTTTCTCGGCCAGAGTCAGATCACTTATTCCAAAAAGTGGTGGCGTACTGGATCCCCCAAGGCTTCCTCCCTTCGGAAGTCCATCATCTTCGATGACAATCTCGCAACTGACCAAATTGTAGACGACCCTCTCAAGGCCACTGCACAGAGCCAGCCCCTCCATGCGACCAGATACAACCCCACAGCGTTGGACGTGCAGTTCGCAGAGCCGCCACGCTCGGGGGTCTTTTCCTACCACAAGTGGCCCCAGTATTTCAGGTCAGCGAGGAAAAATTTGCAACCAGGAGCTAGAGGTCTCCCGAGTAATTTTCTTCCCTGACGAACTGTCTAAAGCTTCTCAGATATCTCTCTCCTGCATCAACGCAAACTTTCATTCCCGGCGGAAGCTCAACATAGGAAGAGAAAATGAACTCACATGACACAGTCTCCCTCCATTCCGATTCGGTTTCTTCCTCCATGCCTGGTATCAATACAATTCTGCAGCACCTACCAGACTCACTTCGGGTCCATCCCCTCACAGAAGGACCTGGCAGCCAAGGCGGAACAGTCCAACATGATTCCCGGATACTCCGGCTTCGTTCCGGGCAAATACGCAGGCAACGTACGTAGGCTCACTGAGTAGTAATAATTCTGTATGCACGACTCATCGATTTCGCTTCTTTTTTTAACAGTGGAACTTCAATCCATGCACGCGTTTTGTTCAGGCGTCTTTGATCCTAATCCGAGTCGGGGGGCCTGTGCTCGCTGAATTTCGTTCACATACAGCCCAATATAGGCATGAAGACAGAGAAGAGCATCAACATCATCTGCGTGCTCGATGTTCCTTTTGATTGACTCCCCTTGGACATGTATGCTCATAGTCCACTCACGTGGATGTACTTCCAAAATCAAATTAAAGGAAGGAGTGAGAATTCAAATTGCATGTGTGGAACAGGTCACTGAAAGAAAGCATTGGCTCTCTGTCTTGTTCTTCTTCTCTGTGTGTATGTCCGTGAGCGCGTGCATTTGTGTGTGCATGCATGTGTTTGTGTACTTGATTGTGCTCCCTGGATGTCTGGATGCACGTGTTGCAGGTGATTGGGTGCACGGTGGAGCAGGGGAATCTGAAGGCCGAGAACCACCTTCGCAGCACCAGGCAGGCAGGGTACTACAACGTTTCAGGCTCTCCCGGGACCTTCGCCACGACCAAGTTTACAGTCAAGGAGTGATCAAATCCTCACGCACATGCACAAAGTTGACATCAGGAATTCAGATTGGAAACAGAAGGGCGGGGTGACGTCATTGGGTCTTCAGAAATCGGGCCTCTCTTGTCAACTTGTGGCTGCCTGATTAGGTGATTCGGGAAGTGAACAGAGAGCTTGGCAGTGCGTCTGCATGGAGAAGGGGTTCTTCCATTGATCCGCCACTGTGTGGCGACCACACTTTCACTCTTCCATGAATTGTGAAGCTGGCCTCGCTTGACTCGTCGATTCATGTCCTTTCATGGCATTGACAACTATCGAACAGAGAATAACAGAGGTAGATGTTGAAGAAACAAACAAGTCTTCAATAATTAAGGGGGAAATGATTCCACGCATGGGCCGGGAAATCGTTACCAATTAAGGGACCACTGTAAACCACTGTGAGGACGAGTTTTTATTTAAAATATAATAAATAAAAATTAATTTGATTTTATTTGAGTCAGTTATTATATATAAAGTTTTTAGTCAAGTTTAGATTTAATATCATTCAAAATTTTAAAAACTGGGATCGAGTTTAATCGAGTTGATGCCCGCGCCCCCCCTCCCAAACTAAAAATGGGAGCTCCCAATTTTTATGCAATTCTCATATAGTTTATTAATTCTCTAAAAAAAAAATGTGTGTAGTAGTAATAAATGCTAGAATAAGTGTACGTGGTGTTAACTTGAAATTAGCATTAAACTAAATAATCTATATACGTGTAGCCTACATACAACAGTTAGATCTAACTCCTTGTACTTCTTTCATTGTACGAACGCCTAAATTTAAGAATTGGGCGTTAAAATTTGTGAGTCTCCTAATTCGTAAATTCTAATTCCATTAAGGTGATGATGACCGATAATAGTTTGACTGAAGATATGACTGAATAATATTTGTATCAACCATAATTTGAAGGCATATAGATAATCGTTACTGCAGTCATGTCACGCGCGCACGTAGTTGCCACGTACCTAGGCATGCACGCGGCCGTTAAAAATCTGATGAATCGTTCACTCAATCCATGATTCAGAACGAGCACTGCTAGCTCGACCAGCTGCTCGAATCACTCCGTTTCAATCTTTGTGTCGTCAGCGTACGTGTGAATCCTTGTGGCAGTGCGCATATCAGCACAGCGCGAGTGGGAGGATGTCATCATCTCGACTGCTTTTCCTAGTGCCCCTGCGGAACCCTTAAATTTTGCTGACCCACTAGGCTTTCCATCAAAGTCAAACCACTCAAAAAAACCATCAAACTTGACAACGCGGTCGCACATCATCTGTAGAGCCTCAAGGGCTTCCTTGCAATGCTTGTGCACCACCAAAGCCTGCACCATCCGACCACCAAACCAATCCCAATCCCCCGCATTCTGGTAAGAGAATTCAACAGCCACGCTCGGATTTACAAACAGCCCCGCAGGGTAGGGGGGATAAACGGTCATTCCGATCGCAACGGCCCCGCCTGCTGCCCTCACGGCCTCTACGTTCCGACTCATTTGCTCGTAAGATTTCAACACCTCCTCGCTGCTCAGCACCCCCGCCAGCGCCGCTACTGCTGTCCCGCCGTGAAAATAAATACGCGACTCGTCAAAGGAGTCTGGAAAGGGCGAACCCTCGGACAGGTACAGGTGGGGAATAAACCGGGACCCGCTGCTGTCCCACAAATGTTCACGAGTCAGAGACCGCCACCGCACTGCCATCGCCCTCCATTTGGACGCTCTGTCACTCTCACTGCCTCGGCTCTTTTCGGATTCCGAGTCTGCTGCAGGTACAGCAGCACAGAGATCTGCTAGCGCGTCCAACGCCAGGATGAACATCGAGTTGTCGTATACGTCCACGGCCCTGTGGGAGAGGCTGGATATTTTGGCACCTGGGGACTCTTCCGGCTGGATGTCCCCCCAGTCGATCGTCGTGGCACCGAACAACAAACCTGTACCGTTCACGTCTCTCATCTCGGACAGCAAATACCGCACAGACAACTCTAAACGGTCCAACACCGTCTGACCCTTCACAGTCTCAGACAGGAACGCAGTCTCATTCGTCCCTCTCACATAGGAGTGAACAGCAAGAATCAGGGAGGTTTCCTGGTCAGTCTCTACTGAGTTTTTGCACACCACACTGTGCCCATCACAAATGGGCCAGTCGCCCTTCGCATGGACCGGATACTCTTCCAGCGCTGCTGTGTCATTCACGTACGCATCGGGCATCGCTCCGTTCTCTGCCTGTACAGAGAAGAAGGGCAGGAGCGCCCGACGGATGTAACTGGGGTCGTTCACCTCCAGCGCCACGTCGATGAACGTCGCAGAGTCACGAATCCAAATCTCAGCGTAGCTGCTTCCAGCAGCGAAGCTGCCCACAAGCAGGTCTTTTGCCATCTCCCTCACTTTTGTGAAATTCGCATTTGCCGTTCTTGTCTCACTCGCGAGCATCACAGCAGGCGAACGTAAGGTCAGGCTGATTGACGACTTCTCCTTCCGCCAAATGGAGCTGCGGCAGACGCAGATCAACAACAGAGGTCCGATCAGCAGCATCGAAAGGGCTGACAGTCGGACAATCTGCACAGTCAACATGATGCGCTATGATCGGAACACAACCTTAAGGATGAGGAAACAACAGGACACCTCCAGTTGCAGTTGCACGAATAATTTGAAGTCGCACCTGGAGTATAGGGTCTAGGGCTCGGATTTAATATCGAGAAGACATGAGAAGACCAGACAACCAAATCTTCAGTGAAGAGCTGAAGAGCGCAGACGCAGTACTTCCATCATCAAATCTTCGATCGAACTTTCCCGGATTTAATTAGTTCGACTGATTGGTAATTCAGTTTCTAGCTGCTCAGAATCCAGCTGACGGACACTGACGGACTTCGATTCTTCAACTTCAGTCTCCACACGTCTCATCACGTCTCCACACGCACGTCTCTCTCCTGCGCTAGCTCCTGCATTCCGGCCGCGTCTCCTACCGCGGCGCGCCGCCAAAATCATGTACCGGAACCTAAAAATTAATTACAAATTAAAAGCCAAGAGCTCAGAGGGAGGAAGCTTCATTCAGCACTGCTGGGGGGGTCGCAGCAATTCAGGCCCCTTACGACGATGGTGACTGGGAGTGAACAATAAGTGACTAAAGACTAGACAAAAGGAGGAGATGACAAAGACTATGCATGTTAAAATTTATTTCCCGACAAAAAAATAATTAATAAAAGAAGTTGTGATTGATCAGCTGTATCAGGGTGATCGAAGTCATACCTATTTTCGTCGCTGGTAGTCGTAGCACAGAACAAATCGACAAACTAGGTTAGATCCGCCTCTCACATATGGGGACGCGGCATGCATGAAAAAACCCTCAATCATCATATTAATGTGGACTTCATTTTGGCCTGCGCCGCCGCACTGCACCGCCACGCTGCACGAAAAGCTCATCACGCTACGTAAAAACATATAAACTTGATATAATCAAAAATATTTTTCACAAAAAAAATCTTTCAATCTGATTATTCAGCTGCAATTTCAGCAGCTATTGAGTTATATTGAATAATATTGAGTATTGAAATTTAAACTGGATATGGTGACCTGTTCTAACCTGTTCAACCGGCACAGGTAGGTAAAAGTACGTAAAAGTGCGGTTAAAACAATAGTTTGTTCTTCTCAGTTTTTCTTTTTTTACAGTTAAACTTTCTAAAATAGTTTAAAATGTAAATCAAACTGCCTTGTACATTGCCACTAGCTAAACGTTGTATAGACTTCTAGAAACAGGATGAAAGAGGCTGTTTGCAACGATGTATGATTACCTAGGATGATGATAAATTAATTTTTAACACCTTAGGCTATCACCCCAGGCCTCCTGCTAAGCTCCTAGCATCATCATCACCAACTCAAAAACAAAAACTGAATAAAAGCCCAACATTCTGCAAGTTTAAAAGTTAATCATTAATATACTTACTTATCCATTAAAGCTTATACTCTTATAATAACAAAATACTGTGATGTCACCATAAGTCAGATGAGTCGGTTTGGAGTCTTGCCCGTCTGGGGTAAAGGCTTTAGATCAAACCATCGCTTCTCCGAAGAAAAAAGCAGCCCAAACCATGGAGTTCTGCGCAACAGTGCTGGACTGGTCTCAGCGAGAGTCTTCTCTCCCCCAGTTAAGCCGTGCAGAACTGCCCTGAGGCGTCAAGAGCCGCCCCCCTCAGGGAACAAACATCGCTGCTATGGTAGGCAACCAAAGACAGACAGGCAAAGGCAGCAACAGAAAGTTGGAAAGTGGAAAAGCGGCGTAGACAGTGCTGGTTCCTTGGAACCCAAAATTGCTGCACCTTGCTTGACACAGGAGGAAAGGGAGCACAGGCTCCCCCAAGGAGGACAGCCCACATCGCAGAGGAGTTCCACAGGGTGACTGTGGACGTTGCGTTCTTGCAGGAAACCCGTATCCACGGGGAGACGGAATGTCATGAAAGGCAGCGGTTGCTCTTTACGGGCCCGCTTGCAGGAAGTGCATTGCAGGGGTGAAATGGGGTAGGGTTCTCGTTCAGCAGGAAGGCAGAGAGGCAGAAACCCGGCGTGTTGCAGCAAGCTGGTAATGCAAGCCGCATCGGGCGAGTTGACCTCGAAGCCGTTATACTGATCTCTGCATACGCCCCTACCAGTGGGGCGGGAGACGAGGAAATGGCTGAGTTTTACTGAGACCTCGGGGAGGCAGTGAAAAAAGTCCCGAACGGAAACCCAGTCGTCATTGGGGGGGACTTCAACGCGAGGGTGGGACGAAAAAATGAGGAAACGGCAGCAGTGTTGGGGAGGTTCACGGGAGGACAGAGATATCCAAATCAAAACGGGCAGTGTCTGCTTAAGTTCTGCTTCGAGCACAAACTCGTTGTTGCAAACTCGTTTTTCTAGCACCCCCCACACCACAAAGGATCGTGGCAGCACCCACGCTCCAAGAAGTGGCATGAGCTTGACTACTTTCTAGTAAGGAGGAGGGATTTGAGCAGGGTATGCGATGTCAGGGTGTTCAAGTCGATTGACTGTTGGTTCGACCATCGGTTTGTCGGTCTGAAAATCCATCTCCCCGTTCGAAGAAAGCAGAAGCAGGACAGTGCGCAGTAAGCATCTGATAAGCGGCGCTGCGTACTGCCGAGCAAAACGTTCACACCCGCGCTCTGCGCCGCACTCGAAAAGCTTCCAAAAGTTATAGCATGTCACAGCCACAGCAACAGCCGAACAATTGTGGGAGGAGACAGCCGTCACCATCTGCAGCATCGCTGAAGCCACAACAGAAGGCAAAGGCATACGCCCCGCACCAGAGTGGTTTGCAGAGACGTGTTCCCAACTGTTGCCGTTGCTTGAATATAAGAAGAAAGCAAGGGTTGTTTATGAGAATGTGAGTAGGAAGGGGGAGACGGGAGTTGAATCGAAATGCAGAGAGTACGTGCGAGCCCGCAATGCCGCAGCACAAGCCGTCAGAAGGGCCCGAAACGCCTGGTGGTCGCAGAAGGGACGAGAGCTCGAGGAGGCATTTGTAAGCAATAACTTCTCGAAGCTTTACCGCTTCTAGAAGGAGTTGCAGAGGCTTCAGGGCAGGCCTAGGATCAATGCGATCCTGGGGGAAGGGCAAAAAGTGGGAGACCCCCCCTCAATAGATGTAAGGGAGGTGCAAGCCCGTTTTGGCCGCTTCTTTGAAGGAGTTTTGAACCTTCCGTTACAGGCAGTTGAGGGGGTGACAGACAGAATCCCGCAGGGCCCTGGCGCGGGTGGAGTGGTGGATGGATAGAATCCCGAGCAGAGCAGAGGTGAGAGAAGCCGTGAAGAGGCTGCCAAATGGGAAGACTGCAGGGGCAGACAGCATAGTAGTAGAGCAGCTGAAGGCAGGTGGGGAAGCGATGATCAGCAGGCTCTTAGACGTCTTTAGGGCAGTGTGGAAGGAAAGGGGGATGCCGAAGGTGTTCAGAGATGCAATGATGGTCCCTGTCCCCAAGAAAGGCGACCGTCTGCTCTGTGATCATAACTGGAGAGGGATCACCCTACTGATTGTTACAGGTAAAGTACTTGCAAAGATTGTGGGGGGTCGCATCTAAAAACGAAATAAAAAGAAAATAAGTGAGTCACAGGCGGGATTCAGGGAGGGGAGGGGGATAATAGACATGCTTTTCACAGTAAAGCAGATCATGGAGAAGGCACGGGAGAGGCAGATTCGTCTGTTTTGGCTGTTTGTTGACCTGACAAAGGCCTTTGACACAGTCACCCGTGTCGCCCTCCGTGCTTTGCTTTTGAAGGTGGGCATTCCCCCCCTCCTGATAGACATCATCATGTCGTTCATGCAAGACATGGAGGCGTGTGTAGAGGTGAATAGAGAGAGAACAGAGCCGTTTGCAGTTAAGAATAGGATCAGACAGGGATGTGTGATCGGGCCTCTCCTTTTCCTTATCCTTTTCGAAGCAGTTGTGCAGGAGGCCTTGCAGGGCTGGGATGGGGGGATAGAGGTGGAGGTGGATTTTGCAGAGCCTTTTGCGAGCAAGAAGGCAGGGCGGTCCGCCTTCAAGATCAGTGTCACTGATCTGAAGTTTGCAAACGATCTGGCCGTGCCCGAGACGCGAGAGCGTCGCATGCAAGAGTTTGTAGATCGCCTGCAGGCAGCGTGTGACAAGTGGGGATTAAAAATCTCCATCAAGAAGACAGAGATGATGATGCAGCCGGGAAGAGGGGAGGAAAGGCACACAAGAGAGCCACGTTAGTCCACCATTGCCATTAAGTGACAGCCTTTGCAGGAGGTAGAGCAGTTCTGGTACCTGGGGGGTATGATGTTGAATGACGGGTCTCTCAACGGAGAGATCCATCACTGCATCCAAAAAGTAGGGATGGTGTGGAGAAAGTTGCAGGAGGAGGTGTGGAAGCGGGTAGGGCTCATAACAAAGACAAAAATGCATATGTTCAGAGGTGCAGTCCTCCCCGCCCTCCTCTATAGGGCAGAGACGTGGGCAGCCCAAAAAGACCAGATCGTGAAGTTGGAGTCATGGTGCATGGCGCGTGTGAGGCAGGTTACGAACCAGCCTCGTCAGGAGCATACTCCTGACGCCGCCCTCCGCCGTACGTTTAGATTGCGCACGATTGAGAGCACCGTCCGACTTTCCAGACTCTGGTGGCTGGGGCATGTTGGGAGGATAGGGAGAGAGCGTCTTCCCCGTCAGTTGTTGTTTGAGCATCTCCAAGGAGAGCGCCCCTTTGGTTGACCCCTCCTTCGTTGGAGCGACTGTGTCCTCTCTGATTTCCGCCTTCTGGAAATTAATGAGGCCAAGTGGCAGACACTTGCCTCTCATAGAGGCAGGTAGAGGGCGTTAATTCAAGATGGGGTAAAAAAGGTAGAGGAGAGAGCAGCGGAGGAAAAAGAAAAGAAAAGGGAAGTGAAAAAGGGGCAAAGAGATGGAGATGCGAAGTGTAAGGTATGTGGACAAACGTTTTCTACCCCCCGAGGGCTTCGCATTCACACAAGCAAAGCACACAAGGACCCTACCCCCAGACAGCCAGAGCAGCTGAAGAAGGCAGTCAAAGAAAAGAAGGGAAGCTGGGTTCAGGGCTGTTAGGTGAAGGAAACTTTTAGGAAGTACAAGCAGGGAAGAGGATGGCGTTATAAGGTGGCGTGGCATGGCTGGCAGTCAACATCACATGAAGCAGCCTCGCTCATGCGCAAGCACGCCCTGCCAGAAGTGGAAGAGTTTGAGAAAAAATGCAGTTGTTAAGTTATTTACCAAATGTTGCGAAATGAGGGTCCATCATTTAACAATCTGCCTTGCGTGTTGTGACTTGCCGAATGCTAGACGCCTATTATAGGCCGATAGCGATGGCGTATGATGATGATGATGATGAACAAAATACTATGTAACGTTTTTCTGTGTAATATATATATGTATAAACTTAATCTAAAAGAAAAAAATCTTTTTAACATTGCTACTCAATCAGCTTCAGAAGGATGGCAAATGTGTAAAGAGGCCGGGGCCTTTTGCAAGTTTTAGACTTGCACATGGCAATGCAACCGTCGCAACTTTTACTAGGATTGTCATCAAGAGTGTCTTGAGGAGGAAAAAAGAGTGCTACGTCCGACACTCCCTCCCCACTTTGCTTTGTCCGTGCGTGAGAGTAACAGAAAAAGAGACAGAGAGACAGAGAGAGACAGATAAATAGAGAGACTACCCCTTTATGGCTCCAACCCCCCCCCCTGTTTTTCTTTTAGTTTTCTTTCCTGCCTTCCGAGTATTGGCACTGTTCTGGTCCCTTTGTTTCTTTTATACGTTCCTCCGGCCTTCTTCCCTTCCCGGCACACTAAGCAATCCACAAATAAACAAAAACTTAAACAGCCGCCTGCATCCAACTACAGATTCATTTTTTTCATTTCATCAGATTCGATCGGATCATCTGCAGAAACGAACCAACAAAGCAACTACATGATCGATCCCTTGCATGCATACAATCAAAGTTACGAGCCTAGAAAGGCCAAGGGTGATCATCAAAAGACAATGACTCGGCGATCCATCAAATGAATACCGCTTGGCAGCTGTTGCTTCCTCCTGAGACAATCATGCTCTCAGATCAATTCAAATGAACTCAATAATGCCAGACGGCCTGTGCACTCACCTCCCAACATGAGATTCGACCTCTCTTTTCTTCTTCCATCCAACTACTTCATTTCACCCGCTGTCCATTCATCCGGGGCATGCGTGATTGAATTCGATCAGTATCCAGCCTTGTGGGGGAGGCTTTCTTTGTCGGGCATGCGTGCATGAAGGGAAAACTGACAAGAAGAGAGCCAGCCAGGCAACCTCAAAAAGCTGTCCTGTGCGGAAAATCTTACCGTCAGTCCGCGGCCCTTGCAGCCCGCTTCTTCCTTCTGCATGTTTTCATTCCTTCCATTTGCTCTATCGTTTTCACATTTTGTCTGTCTGCTGGTGAGAAGATAAAATCCATTGCCAAAGAAATCACTTAGGTACCTACAAGAAGAGAAGGCGAGGCAAGGGGAGGAGAGGGCAGGCGAGGCGAGGCAAGACAAGTCCAAGTGAAATATTAATTGCTTGTTTTGGCCCTCGAGAAGGGCGAGGGAGGTCCCGACAGGCGGACTGACAGTGTGCGCACACGACAGTTCACATGCCGATCGTCTCCCTTGCGCCAACGGCCATGCAGATAGATAGATCACGGCATTCCTCGAATGAATTCAGCCGTGAGAGATCGAGTCAAGATGACCAATGCATGCTCCTCGATCTCTCTATGAAGGGTCAGGTCAGCATTCCTCCTCCAAGGCCGTCAGTCAGTCAGTCAGTCAGTCACCCATGCAACGGCTGGGCATGATCGAGGGACAGAAAAAATCAGAAGATAGGATCAGAGAACAGAAGAGAAGAGAAAAGGAGAAGGGGAGAGGACAAAAGGCAGGCAGATGTATGGGACGCAGAGAGTTGGAGAGGAGAGGGCCCGGCGAGGTGACAATAAAGTACCCATACAGTGAGTTTTACGTACCTTCCTGCTTTGATCATTCTATTCATTTGCATGTGGCAGATCAACTGTTCATTCTCTCTTTCCACTGAATTCATTTGAGTCGTTACAAGAGCTCAAAGTCTCTCATGCTTGCTGTAGTGGACTTTCGTGTTTTTCGTCCTGTATGTGTGTGTGTGTGTATATGTGTACGTATGTGTGTGGGTTCTACTACCACCCTCGAAATTCATTTGATTCTGGTGACTTGGTGAAACAGCTGTCGACATAAATCCGAATTAACGAAAAATATTCATAAAGGCCTCATGCAGGCACAGGCGGTATGAGAAGAGAAACAGTGAGGACGCCAAAGTTACCCTGATGATCCGCTGAATTCCCTCGATACCGTTCTTGGCTGCCTTTCCCCCTCAAACCCTTTAATTCTCCTCTTCATTTCTTTTCATTGACTCTTTCCCGTGCACGCACCCGATGAAAATAGACCGATCCGCTCACCCATTTGTTTCCCAGTCTACTAGAGAACTGTCAAAGTTATGAACGCAACACACGACACACAACCAACACAAAACAGAAGATGGATGGGAACAGAAGAGAATAGCGCATACATTCATTTTCATACAGCAAAAAAAAAAAAACAGAAGATGGATGGGGACAGAAGAGAAAAAACAGCAAAAGCAAACAAATCGAAGCACGGTTAGGCAATTACCGTGTCAATTCAAGTGCGGATACAGAAAGAACTCTTCTTTCTTTCACTTGATGTGAATCAGAAGAATACGCAGGCGTCTTTAATTCGTCGATCCTGCCCGAAACGATGCTGCATGACATGCACCGCCAGGGGAATCGATGTTGGTCCTCATTGTTGTTTCCAGACCGGCTCTTCTTTTCCGAAACTATTCATTGAAGTGTCTAGGGGTTCGCTCTCTGAGTCTTCTGGAATTACTTTCATACAGAAGTAAAGAGATAAAAAAAAAAATCAGGGTTCACTCTCCACTCTCTGAGTTTTCTGGAATTAACGGGAGCGTTCCGGGGACTTGCGCTTCTTCGTGCCTTCCCTCAACAATTCTGTGCATCGCCCTTGCCGCCTGCGTGCACGCCTGGACGAACACAGAAACCAGGTGTTCGTACTCGCAGGGCTTCGGGATGATCCCCTGGAAGTTTTGGACTTCCGATGGGAACTGTTCCTCGATGTCCTGCATTCATGCATGCATGCATGGTTGGTTTTTTTTTTTTTTCTGATGGGAACTGTTCCTCGATGTCCTGCATTCATGCATGCATGCATGGTTGTTTTTTTCTTTTTTCTGATGGGAACTGTGCCTCGATGTCCTGCATTCATGCATGCATGGTTGCTTTTTTTTTTTCTGATGGGAACTGTGCCTCGATGTCCTGCATTCATGCATGCATGGTTGGTTTTTTTTTTTCTGATGGGAACTGTTCCTCGATGTCCTGCATTCATGCATGCATGGTTGGTTTTTTTTTTTCTGATGGGAACTGTTCCTCGATGTCCTGCATGCATGCATGCATGGCTGCACGAACACAGTCGAAAGAGAAAAGGGGAACACAAAAATGAAGATAGGGAAGTGGAAAGAAGCCCGGCTAGATACATGTGTTGATCCGGAAAGACTGCATGCTGAAATGAGAGGCATTGAAAGGACTACTAAAATGACAGTCAATATGGTTTGTGGCTTTTCAATCTGAAACGTGTACTTGCTTTTTGGTCAGTCTCTTCAAGCCAGCCGTGAGACTGCTGAGCCGGATCACAGAAGAGAGAGGCGGAGAAGAACGAAGCAAGTGAACGAGGCAGACGCTCACCAAAAGGAAATGAGACTATGTGTACGCACCCTTCTCTTCACACAACGTTAATCAAAAGCCTAGCTTCGTGGTTTCCCCCCGAACTCTGAAGATGAAAAGCGTGTGTGGAATCTAAGCCGTGGGTGTGCACAATCCAAGAAAAGGTATCTTGTCCGAAGTTCGTACTTACTTACCGATTTGGTGTCCCCTGAGCACAGAAAGACCTGGATCTGAGAGGGCATGAAGAGATCCGACTGCCTCAGCTGCTTGATGTGATGGGCAAATTGGGTGCCTGACCAGCCGCCTGGCATCTGCACGCAAGCACCCAACCAACCAAGCAACCAGAAAAAATCAATAGGCCCTCTTGACTGACTGGCTGCCTGACCCAATTTCGCTTCGCATAAGTATTATGAGGGAGGCAGTGTGTGTGTCTGTGTGTGTCTGTGTGTGTGTGTGTGTGTGTGTGTGTGTGTGTTTGCGCGTGCGTGTGTGCGCGCTGTTCTGATTCCTCTCTCCTGGTCCCTCTTCGGAACGACCGAGGCTGCATCTCATCTCAGCAGAGATATGACACACCAAGTTCAGTTCGATAATCAATCCTAAGAATGAAATCAAAAGAAAATGAAATCAAAAGAAGAGGAGGGTATCACGATCGCGTCTGGTCACAGGGACTGGCTATGCCGTACTCATTCATAGTCATCACATTCAAGTCAACATGCGTCCTGAGGCTCCTTGTCACGCACCCTCCGGACAATCTGACTGGGTTAAGCACAATCTTTCTTCTATTCCCCAACACGATCACAGGCTAAATCGTGTCTTCGATTCTACAAAGGGCGTCAAAAACTTGCCAGCACGCACGTACACACGCAATCAAGCAAGCACGCAACCAAGGGGGTAATCAGAGCAGGAGAAAAGGAGGAGAAGAAGGAAGGAAGGAAGGAAGGAAGGAAGAAGGGAAGGAAGAAGAAAGAAGGAAAGCAAGAAAGAAGGAAAGAAAGATGCGAACAAAACCCTAACACAGAAACTATTTGACGAACGAATGGACTTCAGGACGACCGAACAAACAGACGTTGAGATCGGTGAGCACCAATACGTGAGGTGCGTATTTCCTCCAAGGGCGGCTCTCTTGGTCTTCGTTCTTTGCTTCATCAGAACTGCTGCCGGTCCCTTCCTTCGGATGTTTCTTTTGCTGGTCTTTTCCCGTAGCGATTGGTTGGTTCGAGTGAGTGTCTCCTCGTTCTGCTGCACCGCTCTTCTCCTTCTGCCTCTTCTCTCCTGACGAGGAAGATGAAAGTACCTTTTCTCGTCCTTCTGCTGAATTCTCAAGGTCACTGCTGCTGGATGAAGTCTTGAACACAGGCATCTCCTGAGATGGAAAGTCTGCCTCTTCAGCCTGCACACACACACACACACACACACACATATATACACACACACACACATACGCACACACACACATACGCACACACACACACACACACACACACACACACGTACACACGCATACACACACGCACACACACACACACACACACACAGAGAGAGAGAGAGAGAGAGAGACAGAGACAGAGACAGAGACAGAGACAGATGAAGAGAAAGAGAGAGACAACACAGCCGCAGAAGACCCGGTTCTCGTCGAAAGGATTTCATCGGCGTTTGGGAAGCACAATGCACGCAGACACAAATTCAGAGGAACTTCGAAGGCACCTGCAATATGGCTTCCGAAATGTTGTGACAAAAGTTTACGTCAATTTCAGTTGATCTGCCACCAGCGGCTTTGCTGCTTTCAGAGATTCCCGCCCTCCCTACCAAAATCAATTTTCCTTGGTTCATCCGTTCTCTCTCTCTCAGCGTGTAGACAGACCCCCTCCTTTCGCCCGGGTGAGCGGAATTGAAACGTGCATGCGTTGGTGGATATGATGAGATCAGAGCGATACGACACGATGCGTGCATTCATGTTCATACAGAATTAATGATAATGAATACATGCGCTGGTGGATATGATGAGATCAGAGCGACACGACTTCGCACATGCACTCACTTGTTCACTCATTCACGCTTCATTCCAGATTCACTCACTGACCGACCTCTGTGATGACGGTTGCATCGACCCTCTTTTCACCCCCGCCCTCCATCGCCCCCCGAAATCTGTTGCTTGGTCGTGTCCAGAAAAGGCGAGT
>JAHBMJ010000434.1:30000-47775 GCA_018398765.1 Chromera velia | reverse complement strand
AGAACGGGGGAGAGAGAGACCCCTTCTCTCTCTCCTTCCGTCCCACGTCTAATGGATCTTTGTCTGCGAAATCAAGAGCAATCAGATGATGATCGTTGATCTTCAAACAGATGAACTCAACGCAGTAAACGTACTTTGAAGATTGAGACATAATAAATGAAACCATAGTGAGCGTTAAGGAGTCATTAGGAGTCATTTCTTGATTAAGTCTTAAAAGTTTGCATTAAGGTTTTTTTAATGATAACAAGTTATATCAAGTTATAAAAATTGTTGATAAATTTGTTTATAGGTTTAATCCAGGCTGACCTGTAAATTTCAGATCCATTATAAACTTTTTTTCGGCTGTTCATACAAAAAATATAAAGGATGGTTAAGAACATATAAGAAAATTAATTATATTATGGATTTAAATTTTCTTAAACTTAGTTTTCATTCTACAATATTTTTTAGAAAACAAATGAAGTCTTACATACATCCGGGTTATCCCCCTCCTGACTGCATGTGAGTGCACTTTTCTGCGTGGCTTCAATCCACTTCAAACAGCTATATATATAGCATGCGTCAACTATACGGTTGCAATTTTTTCTTGCTTTCCGGGGCCATTCGCAAGCTTGCTTGCGTCAGATCTTTCACCAAAAACCCGGCCCCGAAATGCTGAATTTATGACATGCGTACGTCAGATGGGTTAAACTTTCAGATCTCCACTTACCCCCGGGCTTTTTTCCCAGGGGAGGGGGGGGTTCCGCGCATGCTTTTTTCCCGCAGNNNGGGGGGGGGGGGTTGGCGCGAGGCTGGCCGGCGTACGTTAATCTCATGCAGTTCTCATTTTTTTTACTTTCCGGGGCCGTTCGCAAGCTTGCTTGCATCAGATACATGCATAGCCTGGAATTAAAGCGAAGCTGAGGGGCACTTATCTGACGCAAGCAAGCTTGCAAACGGCCTCAGAAAGCAAAAAAAATGAGAACTGCACGATTAACGCACGCCGGCTATGGTGCTGCATTAATTGGTGCATGTAGCCGGGGGGGATCTGTAGAGTCCTACCCTGTGGCACCGCCCTCTGGACCTTCGCATACGCTGTATCTGAATGAACCCGCATGCCGACGCCAGGCTCCGCCGCCACGCTTTGCTTCATACGTGTCGCGCGCGTCGATCAAAGTTGTTGAAGTCAAGTCTGATCTTCGTATTCAAGCAATATGTCACTCGAGCAACGGATAGCATCGTTTGAGTCTGATGTCTGTTTGTCATAGATCGAGAGTCTGAGAAAGAGGAATAAAAAGAGGACTGAGCAGAAACCTACATGATAGAATGAACCCAGCTGATTGGAATCCTACTGGGAGATCGCGTTAGCGGTTAAACTAATATAGAGCCAAACCTCCTATAGAGTGTTGCTTGAGTTAGTGTTGCTCACGTTCCTTCTCTAGATCTTCCCTAGGGTTCTTGTCCTCGCTTTACCTTCTGTCTGGACGCCACAAGGCGGCTAGACAGAAGGAATAAAGCATGGTGCATGGTATAGCGTCAACCTCCCCCCGCGCAGGAAAAAAACAGTGCAGAACCCCCCCCCCGCGGAAAAATTAAACGCCTGGGGTTAAACAGATCTGGAACCTATCTGATGCACGCATAGCGTAAATTCAGTCTTTCGGGGCCAGGTTTTTGGTGAAAGACTAGCGTGCATACATATGGGCTGGGGTATTTTTATTTTATAAGTGCCCCCCGCTTTGCTTTCCGGGGCCATACAAAGTGTTGAGCTTCATTGAGGCCGGCTCGGGTGTGGCAGCATATGGCCCCGGAAAGCGTAGCAGGGGGCACTTACCAAACAATTCCCCTACATATTTTTCTTTGAGGTTTGGGTGTTTCCCTGCATATATAGTGTGCACGAATGATCCATGTACATCACCCGGCCTCCGTGTCATGTGGCTTTGGTTGGTGCCTAGGTTTCTGACCCTATTGTGTACGCTAGTGTACGCTTCTAAGGCACCAACCTATGCCGGCGCCTAGGCCTGTTTGGGAAGCTCAATATTATATTAATAATAGCTTAATACCATCACCAATAACCGCATGACACTTGCAACGGTTAAATTGGAGTACTACTTGGAGTATTATAGAGGACCTCCCTGAACTTAACTACTACTTGAAAGTTCAAGCCACATTTTTGGATAAACTTGAAAGTCTATGCCGCAGGCGTAGATCATTTATGGTGTTTTGAAAGTAAAAGCCGCATATCTAGACAGTGCCTTGACCATCTACACTGCAGGCGTGGATGGCTCCTTAAAAAAAGATGCTACAGATAGAGATCATCTTGATTATATTTTTTCAAGTAGCATTTACTAATAGGTTCAGGGAGGTTTTATACAGTATAATTGTACACATAAATAATGCCAAAAATTCTAAAAAAATTAGTACGCACGAATTAACTGCAAATTCAATACCAAATTAATGGTTGCAGCGGTACGCTTTGGTACGCTTGTGCGTCTGACTACGCTAGACTACGCTTGACTTTGGTGTGATGCAGGCATGGTGATACCACGGTTTTAGCTAGAACCATCATCAAACAACTTTTTAGATATAAGGAGTTACTTCACAACCCATTAACACAATCGTCGGATTGTGGTCCAGAAGTACTTAGAACATTTCTTATCTCTCCCAGGAGTCTCCCTCACAGTTTATCGTTCACAACTTTTATGTTGACGATAGTTGACAAAACGGACAAATTTAAATGATTTTAAAGTCTGTACAAAGCTATTCTGTCTCTGAATTTCAACTCTGGCTTCCATATATCTTTTTGACATATCGTCAGATGAAGGTCGGACTCTGTCCGACTCCGTCTCTTAGATAACATGCACTTAGTCTAGGAGTCTGACGTGCTGTTGGTTATCACCTCATGTAGGTTATGCCGGGATATGCACTTTTGCAGTCACGTGGGCAAAGTAGTCTGGCCAATGCATTTCAGGTCATTGGTGGTCATTGATACAGTATTTCTATTGTTAGTTGTTTTGAAAGAACTTCAAGACCAGTGACATAATCCAGTAACCATCATATTACTGCTTTGTCCCTCCTGTCCAGCCGTTTTGTGGCGTCCAGACACAAGCCTTAGGTAAAGTGAGGACAAGAACCCTCAGGCTGGGGAAGATCTAGAGAAGGAACGTGAGCAACAATAACTTAAGCAACACCTTACAGGTTCACGTTCACGTGGTTTCAATCCTACTTTGACTCTAAGAGGTTCTATTGAGCTTTGTTTTCAGACTTCTTCCGACTCGCCGAGTCTCCATATGAATCCGACTCTATATTAGGTTCAACTAGAGATTCAATGACTTCAGCTGACTTTAACTCAAACGTGCCATAAGATGTTGCTTAGATAATATGTTGCTAAAGAGGCCAAACGTAAACTTGAATGCATACGCAAAGCTTCGAGTATGACATGTACAGGCAGACTCTGTATATGCGCGACGGCGGAACATGACGTTAGCATGTAGGCTCATTCAGATACAGCGTGCATGCGAGGGTCCAGAGGCCGGCGCCACAGGGTAAGACTCCACAATACTACGTTTCTTATAAATGGAATAACAGCTAGGTCTACAATGTGTGTCTACATGTGTCTGTGCAAATCAATACTGATTCTTTTTTTCTTTAATTCAAAGTAGTATATGATTGCTAAATACAGTACCCATTTTTTTTTTGTGGTTCATTTGAAAGCGGCAATTGTTCAGAATCTTTGATGCCTAAGCCTACCAAGTTTGCTTACATCGGGATTCTATTTGCTTTTATTTCTTTGACTTCACTTGCATCATTCCATTTCTTTACATTTCTTTATCTCCATTCATCTTCTTTTTTCTCTCTCAGACTGCCTCCAGACGTTTTGTTCTATCTTTTTGTCTTCATCAATCTTCTTTAATCCATCTCTTGATATTCTGTTTTGTAAGCCTTTTGCGAACGATCTTTTTATGACATAGCCTAGTGATGATGATGATGATGATTGAGGGTTAAGTCCTAGATTTAGCGACGCCAAGTCCCAAGCCACTAACAAAGCTTTGAAAACAACCCAGAGTACGCAGTGATTTCGTTCAATAGGTCCGATCGATTGACTCATTGACATGTCAGAAAAAGTTCTCACATCTAGGTGGCGCTAGGCGGTTAGGCTAGGCTAGGCCTGAGGGGTTGGTCTAAAACGTTCATTTGTATGCAAGTGTTGGAACAACCTCTCGACGGTATAAGTCGAGGCCGGTACTAGGGCTGGCAGTGGACTACGGGGCAATATAGAGCAACCCGGAATATTAATTAATCCTATCTTATCCTATATCATCATCATCATCATCATCATCATTATATGCCATCGCTATCGGCCCATAATAGGCGTCTAGCGTTCGGCAAGTCACAACACGCAAGGCAGATTATTAAATGATGGACCCTTATTTCGCAACCTTTAGCAAATAGCTTAACAGCTCCTATATAATAGGCTATATTATTATTATTTACCACTTAAACACTATTCAACACTGACAGCCTGAGTGATTGAATAGCTTTTATCTAGCTTCCTTTAATATCAACGAAGTGAAACCCGACAAGATCTGACAATTAAGCGAATTACACTAACTAAATAAAACATCTTTTCAAAAGAGTCTTTTGTATACAGAACAAATTACAATTCTATCTAGAATTCTATACACATTAATTTTATGTACTAAAAAATATAACATACGGTTTCCTGTAGGCTTTCCTAAATGCTTTCATGTCAGAGCACCTTTCAACATCAATCCCATTTTTCCTTAACAAAATATTTGTTTTTTCACAGCCGCCCCTGACACAGCAGGGCCATTACAAGTCTGACGGTTAGTCTGACAAGCTGTCAACTCACTCGACATATGCACAGATAATGTACTGAAATATTTCAGTTCTACAAGGTCTTTTCTGTTTAAATTTTTCTCAATTGATCTTGCAATTGAGCAATCCCAAAAGTCTGTAGAACCCGCCGCCGATATCATTAGCAGGTCTGGCCAGTTTAAAGCGACTGCGCTCTTTGTCTTGCACCTCCCGCAGCCGCTCCTGCTTGCCAGTCTTTCACTACCCCCCACGCGACGAATGCGTGTAGAAGATTCTTCGCGATTTCCGCAAGAATGACGTACCTGCATCAATCATCAAAGGCAACGCACCAAAAGACGAGAACGTAAATCGGGGTTCCAAATCATCGATATCTAAGGGGTGATACAAGAGCTGACGAGCCGCTGAAAGTGCAGACTGATAACAGGGCACCATCGAGACACTCCCAAAGTTTTGGTCTCTGTTGCTTGGCTTGACTGACTTTGCGTCGCTTGCCGCGATGCTCTTTAACAGACTGTCGAGACCGTGTCTGCAAACAGAAACACACGGACCCGTCAACGCACGTCTTTGCATACGCATACATTCGCGTATGTAAACAAGCATATGACGCGATGCTTTCTTTCCAGCATGCAGAATCTCTCTGTGGACGCGTTGTCTGATGGGTGGACCCATGGAGAGGAGTAGTGAATCACGAAGATTCATCAAAAATGGGGAGAAGGGAAAAGAAAAATAAGCAACAATGCTAGATCGCGCTGGGCAGGGAAGGGACGCTCCTGCCATGCAGTCTGATATGATCACTTTCCCTCTTTTCCTTATTCTCTTTGTGCCGAATAAGAGTCGCCGAGAGGGGCGAAGAGAGGGCTGTCGTTCTGCATGCTTACAGTTGCACTCGTCTTCCAAAGCCTCCATGGAAAGCTAACTGGGAGAATACCATCCATCTGCGTAGTGTTTGTCATCTGGGAGCACGCACGCAGGCAGACTTACTTCTTGACCAGCATGTGGACGTGCCGCTGATTGGAGTAGCACAGATTCATCAGGACTCGCAGGCTGATACCTCGAACTGCAGAAAGAAAGGAAAGAGTGTGCAAGAAAGACGTAAACAAAATGGCACTCGTCACGACCTTCCATTCGGCCATGCATGAATGCCTTTTCTTTCATACATGTATGTATGAAGTCTGTATGAAAGAAAAGGCCTTCCATGCAGAAGGCCATGCATGAATGCCGTGCGTCAATTCAAGTGAATCTACAAACTATGTGAGAACAAGCCATCGAAGGCAGCCTGCAACGCAGAGTCGGTCAGTCAGACAACATGAAGTCGTCCACCCACAGACAGGCAGTCCTCCTTTTCCTTTTCGGGGGAAAGAAGGATTTGTAATCAGGCAGGAGGGCCAAGGATTCATTCAAAATATCCATCACGCAGACATTCGAGAGAATGAAAGCTTTACCAACCATGAGTCTCTGGAGCCTTGCGAGATCTTCTTTTTACAGCCCCGTCGTGTTCTCGTGTTACCTGCACCACGTGAAGGCAGGAGGGAGCAGGAGAAGAGAAGTGACTCCCTTCACAGCGCAGCAAAAGAAGCAGATTGTGAATTACGTGAAGAGGCCGAACGCTTTTCGGTCTTCTTCCCAAGAGACGGCAAGGAGAGCAAACAGAAGGGGGAGAAGAGGAAGAGCAAAGAGGGTGTAGAGTTCCCCGATGGACAAACAGGAGGGAAAAGAAAGGAAAAGATAGGCCAACCTTCGGGTGATGAGCTTCCATCAATTCGGTACGGATCCTTTTTACTGCACTCACAGACACAATATGCAACACTCTTCATGTTACTACAGCTCCTTCTTCAAAATACAGCACTCAAAGAGAGCAAGCAGACGTGGAAGAGAAATCTTGTCACAAGGGCTCAATTGGAGCTTTTGTTTCACAACATGAAGTCAGCAAGGCCTTTGCAAAGAAGAGATGTGGGGCATAAAGCAGAAGTCCATCAGGAGAACGTGCTCGGATGGAAACAATGAGAGTGAGCGACACACGCATGCATTTTCTTTCGTACAGAATTCTTTTATGTAGAGAGAAATGTATAAATGAAAAAGAATTCTGTATGGAAGAAAATGCTCGAACGGAAACAATGAGACTGAGCGACACACGCCACCACTGTTGCCGCAATCAGACTGCACACCGCTCGACCATGTTCCTAGAAAACCATGCATTCTGCCCCCGTCCCCACTGCGCACCGACTAACCAAGTGCTGCCATAAAGTCGTGGTTGACGCAGAGCTGCCTGCTCATTTCGGGGGAAGCCTTGACCATCTGAAGGAACGAAGAGAAGTCAGGGCAGGAGAGCAGAGACGTCGAGGTCAGGAAAGGGAATGGGACCACTGGACATAAGTACGCAACACGACTCTCTCGAGAAACTTATTCGAGAGGAGAGGAAGAGAACAAAAGGGCCAAAAAAAGTCCAGAGAGAAGCAAACCGAGTCTGTATGAAAGAAACAAAATGTCAACAGGGCACATCCCTGTAGACCCCCACAACGGGAGATCCTTTGAAGTCCAAGGACCCCCAACTGACCAAGTAATTTTTTTGCGTTTAGTTTTGTAGGGCGAACTTTTGTCCCAACACAGCCACACGACAATCGAGTCGCACAGAAAAACGAGAGTCGGAAGGCAGAAAAAACACAAAGAATGAGAGGGAACAGGAAAGAGACACTACGTACACAGAAAGAGAAAGGCAAAGAGAGGAAAGGAACCCCCACCCACGCTCACATCCCCCTCCGAAGAATCACTCACATCTAGAACCGCCTGTGCTGCCTTCTGGTAGGTACTGTTGGGGGACCGCTCGAAGATTGTCACCTGCATGTGAAGAGACGGGACGAGACCTACAAAGGGGCAGAAAAGTCTCTCTCTCTCTCTCTTCATGAAGACTCTCTGGATGGATGACAGTTGATGGTTGACAGTCCTCGCTGTGTGTCTTCACTCGTTCTCTCTCCTCTCCGTGTGGACGGAAGGAAGTGCAGCCTTGCAATCTTCCAAGAGAAGATTTGCAAATTGTAGAAAGAAGTCCTTTCAGCCGAGTGGGTCCCTGTCAGCCACACGCCCTCAGACATGCCAAGCCCTGGAAAGAGAACGAAAAGCCATGAACATGACAGGTAGGTGAGGCGACCCAATCAGACCACACTGCCCCGTCATGTACCGACGGACTCCCAGTTTAATCCCATGCAGGGCCAGCATTAGCAAACAACCACGCAAAGACCAAGAGCAAGAGAAAATACGTCGGGATCGATCAATGCCGTGTAACGAAATAGGGCATTGAGAGAAAAGAGCGAACGCCAGAGGAAGAAAGCGAAAGTCCCCACGTAAACTGACCACATGTCGCATGAGGGCCGTTCCCGTCCTTCCCTCTTCCCCCGAACGACTGCGAGAGAACAACTCGGCCTCGACTCGTTCCTGTTCTGTTCCCAACGACAGCCTGCAAAGACAGGGAGGCATACCAGCCTCTCATCCTTACGGAACAGGCAGCCGCAATCGATGCCCAAAAAGACAGCAGAAAATGGAATTAAGAGGCAGTGGCCAACGATGAAAAATCCACAGATGCTGGCAACTGACCAATATGCAAGGGCAGAAAGCGCTTGCGCCTGCCAGAACGGCTCACGGAGGCAGCGAACCTGCACGCATTTTCTTTCATGCATTTTCTTTCATAACGAATTGCATGAAAGAAAATGCATGAAAGAAAACGAATTCTCTATGAAAGAAAAGGCTCACGGAGGCAGCGAGCCTGCACAGCATGAAGAATAAAGCGATGCACATCTGAATTCGCAAAACGAAAAGAAAAGCGTCACGTGAAATTGAGCTGGTAAAAAAGACTATGAAACAAAGACATCGAGCCTTCAAAAGGATTCCATGGCATTGGTGGCGCTTCGGCAGCCCTGCAGCGTTTCATGTCTAAGGGTTTCGCTACGTGCGAGGGACGTTCCCTTTCCATTCACTCTCATGAGGGATCTCTCTCGCACCTCGACGAGACTCTCACATACCGTACCACTCATACATCCATCAGCACACAGACAGGGAGATTGCACTTCACAACGGTCTCCGTTCCTTTACGATGAACACATTTCCACGCCAGCAGAGACGCCACTTAGACATGGACCGAGAAACTCTTTACAGACTGTCCACTTGTCTGCCTGCCTTTTCTTTCATACAGAATTCTTAATATTAATACGTATTAATACACAAAAAGAATTCTGTATGAAAGAAATTGCATACAGACTGTCCACTTGTCTGCCTGCCAGCCTGCCTGTCTAATCGACTGACTGACTGACGAGGATCTGAATGCCGCCCTCCCGGAAGAGAATCTCCCTCGCGGCTCTGCTTGTGTGGGGAAACTCGAAGCACATCTCGATGGCGAACTGTTTCATCTTGGAATTCCTGCATTCAGGTACTCACTCATCTTGGGTACTCACTCACTCAATCGGCAGAGGCATGGAGGGATGGAGCGACCGAGAAACTGAAAAAACAATTGACGAGGAAAAGCTCCGAGAAACCGGTTCAGAAAAATGAGACAAGAAAGAAAGAAACGACCGACCGACCTGTCCAGCTCTCCTTTCAACGTTGGGATGATGCCTGCAAGCACTGCCTGCTCCTGCCTCGGCTTGGAGATCTTACAAATGGAAAACAGGGCCTGCAGGCACTGGCTGCTCACTTCCTGCAGGCAAGCAGAGAGGCCAGAAACGAAGAAGGGACAGAGGGTCAGTCATCCAGAGAGAGAGAGAATCAATGCGGGGGCCAATTCAGCAGAGGCGAAGCACCAATTGAGAATGAACAGCGAGAGAAAAACGGCTCACAAGGAAGGCAGAAACTTGTGCATAAAAAGAAGGGATGTCGAAGGGAGCTGGAATCTTAGTACGTCGATCTGTATGTGGACTTTGGCGGAACCGATAAGAGCTGAGCTGACAGGCTGCCTTACTTAAAATAGAAGTGACAGACTGACTCTAGCAACAGGCGCCAGTCTGTCCTGTTCCTGCCGCTCTCTCTCTTTCTCCCTCTCTCTTTGACGTTTCCTTTCCCGATCTTTTTGTTCATCGTCACCCCCAGCCCCCGACTCTTTGCTCTTTTCCCTCTCCCTCTCCCTCTCTGGCCGCTTGGTGAGGGAAGGAACCGGCGAGGGCGAAGGCGAGGCTGGAGAGGAAGTGACCGACAGCGGTGTGGTTGGTCTTGCGTTGTTTCCGTATTCACTGTCTGTATGTCCATTCGGAAGAAGGTGTCCCCCCCGCTCGTTCCCCCCACTCCCTCCTCCCCTCGCGCTGTCAGGGGACAACGAGGCAGCAAAGCGGGGACTCTGCTGGACGGGCTCGCACCTGCAAGCATGCACAGCCATGCATCGACAGAGACCCCTTGCACAACCGGACCCCCACACACGGTGAAGAAGAGAGAAAAAAGATCCAAGAGAGGGAGGAGAAACAAGAACAGAGACGGATTCATGCACGTAGACAGGAGGGCGAAATCCGGAAGTGGGGTGCGGTGGAGAAGAGAGACGAAAAGGTGTGAGAAAGAGGGAGAGAATCTAGATGGAGAACTAAGAGGAAGGACAGCGCTCCCTCCCCTTGCAATGAAGGAAGGAAGGAATTACCGGACGAGAAAGCTCACAAGCAGCGGGATCACTCCCGCGTTTTCGAGAGAGCTGAAGACGGTTTGTTCCTGGCAGAGGTGCTTCAACACGCTGCAATGATTGCACCATCAGGGGAGGCACTCATGCATGCAGAGGCAGTACAGGTACTATGGAATCGATTTGTTTGGACGTTGCCAAACACACGCCACATGCAGTCCCTTTGAACTACACACAGAATTTTTGACCGAGGGAGATAATCAAAACATCCTCTGTGGGGATGGATGAGGAGGGCGGACGCCCCAGTGAAGTAATGGGCAAGAGCTGCGCAATCAGTGTTTCTTGAGAGTCTTTCAGCAACGAACGAGGTTGCGCGACTTGCGAGTGGGACCGGTAGTTGTTCGTGGGCCTGTTGGAGCATTTGTCTCTTCAGGGCCGGAAGGGGAGGGGGAAAGGGGACTAACTACAGAAGAGACAACTGACCGGAACATCGTGACGGCCACATGTGCGGGGAGATACTCGAGACTCGTCAGGAGCTCTGCAGGGAAAGACAGGGAAGGACTCAACGCAATGGATCAAATTGAGTGCACTCAACGCACGCAGAACGACATGCGATCGAATGGTTCTCATGCAGTCTGCCCGAGATCCTCATGTTCGTTTAGTAACGCAGCCCGGGAAAGTCATCACACACTGCGCAACAAGTAGTCAGAGCAGGAAATCCACCCACCCATGCACAAAAACAAACTTCGCACCGACCGTCCAGAGTTCCCTTCAGGACCAGGTAGGCCTTCACCACGCTGTCTCCTTGAGCAAGGAGCAGGAGGAGGTCAACGGCCCTGCAGGTGCACGTGGTTGTGAATTTTCTTTCATACGAATAAATGTACATGAAAAAGAATTCTGTATGAAAGAAAAGGTCAACGGCCCTGCGTGTGCACCCAGTTGTGAAACGCTTATGAAGGGGACTTGTTAGAGAGGGTGCGAGGGGCAGAAAAGAGTAAAAACCGGTTCGAGCTCAGAAGGTGACAGGGACCCAGAGGCGAGTCAAGACACAAACAGACTGCATGTGCATTCATTCATTCCACGGGACTCGTGTCTTGGAGTCTGAATTAGCAGCTGCATGACGGAGAGAGCAGATGGAAACAATTGTCGCCACGGCATACGGATGAATTAAGGAGATCAATTTAGAGCCGCACTCATGCACTCACTGACGCACGCACTGACTTCCCCAGGTAGACTTCGGCTTCCTCTTCGATGTCCGACGCCATCGTGTCAAGCAGAGCGGCAAGGTTCCGGCACAGACCTGAACGGAGGGAGGGAGGGAGGGAGGGAAGGGAGTGTTTCTTTCTTTCGAGAAAGGATCGGGACGGCGTGCTTCTTTCGAGAAAGGATCGAGACGGCGTGCTTCTTTCGAGAAAGGATCGAGACGGCGTGCTTCTTTCGAGAAAGGATCGAGACGGCGTGCTTCTTTCGAGAAAGGATCGGGACGGCGTGCTTCTTTCGAGAAAGGATCGGGACGGCGTGCTTCTTTCGAGAAAGGATCGGGACGGCGTGCTTCAAAACGTTGCATTTTGGCCAGACAGACAGAAGATCAGGAAGATGCGCCCGAAGAGATGTGCAGAGAAAAGGAAAAATAGACAACACAGAGAGAGAACCTGTCCGTCAATCCTCCCCTGGATGGATTCAAAACCTTCCAAGCCAGTCAACCCACTCACCCACCGAGTTTTGAGAAGAGTCTGCAGAAGTCATTCTTCGGAATTGTCTGCACGCCATTGACTCACGCATTCATTTATTGACAATGAAGGAACACACTCACGCTTTCAGAAAGAGCGACAGAAAAGGGAGAGGGGAAAGGGGTGGGAAAAACCGATGGCAGGATGAGATATGACCAGTGGCCCAGTAAACCTGACAGCGTGCGGAAAATGATGGCGAACGCCATGGACAAAAGCTCGTCGAGGCACTTTGAAGGAACGAGAGCAATTGCAGACAGATGTCAAACGAAGTCAGAGACAGACAGACAGACAAACATAGAGACAGACAGACCGACCTTGATGGAGAATACTTTCCCGATTGCGTCTATTGCTAGGTATACAAGGTCCCTGTTGGAGTAGTAGTCGTGTTCCAGCAAGTTCACCTGCAGGCAGGAAAACAACCGGAGAAACAAGGGATGCTCCAAAAGAAGACACTCTGAAAGGCAGTGAGTGGCGTTCACGGTCGACCCCGTGTGGATGCACAGAGGTCCCTGCATTTTCTTTCATACAGAATTCTTTTATGTATATATGTATAAATGTATATGAAAAAGAATTCTGTTTATGAAAGAAAAGGCGTTCACGGTCGTCCCCGTGTGGATGCACAGAGGTCCCCCCCCCCAACCAGAATTTGACTCGGATACAAAAAGAGGGGTAATGCTCCTACCACCATGCTGAACTCTCGTTAATCACGTAAAGGCCGCATGGATCTGCACAACGAGACGGTGCCAGATGAGAATCAGGGGAATCCTCAAAGATTCACGCAAAATTGCAAAAGCGGACGAGAGAGAGCGACAAGCATAAGGAAAGTGCGCAACCATTGAGCAGTTCTTCTTGACCAGAGCGGAATGACTGACCAGTGCATCGATTCCCCCGCACGCGACGAACATCTGCAGACAAAAAGCGCAAATACGCGCGAATGCGGAACAGATTTGAGAGAGCGTTCTCACCACAGCATCGTATTCTTCCACGGCAAAGGTTTTCTGCGGGATTCTCCGGTTTTCCCAGATCATCTTCTGCCTCTCCCCTCCCCCGAGAGCGAAAAATGGAAAAACAAAAGCAGACAGTGAGAGTGGAAAAAAACCTCACGGGGAGGGGCCCAGACAGACAGACAGACCTGCAGGGAGAACTCCGCTGTACAAATGGACGCCACAAAACGGGCCGCCTCGACCCTGCAGAACCACACACACACACACACACACACACACACAGAGAGAGAGAGAGAGACAAAAGGCCGACCCATTGAACGTGCGAGACGTCAATCCACTGGCTTCGCTGTGCATGAATTGTTCTGCTTGATTCAGAGGATGATGTCTCTTCACTTTCACCTTTGCACTACGGCCCCCGCTCGTCTGGACTCCCTCTTGAGCCCTGCATGTCTTCTTGTGGCCTCTAAAGCTGCTCACTCTTTTCCTTGATTCCCTGTCCGTGCAACTCACTTGACGGCTTTATTCCACTGCGGGCGAGTGAACCTGATGATGGCAGGGATGAGGCCAACGAGTGCCGAATTGGCCTTGAACTTCTCGTCTGCAACGATCAGCTGCAAATAAAGAAGAGACCCATAGAGCTCGTGTGTTTCCCCCCCACCTTGCATGGATGTACATCGATTTGGCTGAATCCACCCAACACACATGCAGGCGTGCACTCAATCCGCACTCAAGAATGGAGACGAGAATCTACTCAGAGAGAATCGAGACTGTTCTCTTCTCCACTCAGCTGGACGGACTTCTTTTCTGTCAAATACTTGCGCCGAATTTCAGACAGGTTTCGCGTGTTCAAGTCGGCCAGCCTTCTTGCTTCCTTGCCTGCCTGCCTACATTCTTCCTTACTGCCTTACTGCCTCTTGTCAGCCGATCGTTAGTCAGTCAGCAAGTCTGGCAGCCATCCGTCCATTCATCCATCTCGCCAGCCAGCCAGCCAGGGAGCTGCGCATTCATTCCTTCATTCATATTCCTTTCTCTCTGCTGACGAATGCTTCCAAGAAAAGAGTGCCTCACGATGAACTGCAACTTTTTCCTGTTTCTTTTCTGGTGGACTGCTCGATGAACAAAGGAGACAAAGAAGGAAAATCAACTGAAAGCAGAAATGTCACTTTTCTGCCCCTCGGACGTACCAACCCGGTTCAGGCTCTGCAAAACTGCAGCAACAAGCTCCGGCATCCTCTCAGTCAAGTGGAGCAGCAATTCTGCATCATGCAACAAAAAAGAGACAGACAAAAGGAGCACCGCACAAACTTACCGAAGCATTTCAATTGTCTTCAGGGACAAGCAGAAAAGGCAAAAGAAGGATCCAAACCCTCCACAACACACAGCACAGGAACTCAGGGCGCCACCCACCCACACAGAAATGAAGCACCTTACCCTGAAGGGTACACCCAACTTCTTGCGTTTCTTTCAGAAGAACCACTGCACCAACCCACCAAGAAAAGGGACGGCCCCTATCTGCGCAGTCTCTTGGAGGTCTCTCTCGTCGCAGAGCTGGAGTAGCTGGGTCTGCATGCACAAATCGAATGATGAGTGCATTTTTGTTTTCTGAGGTGCATGATGGGGTCTGCATGCACCAATCGAATCATGAGTGCATGCATGCATGTGCAGTCATGGGATTCTCACTGCATGTTCTGCAGCTCATAGCATCTGCAAGGGCAACGCAAGTAACACATGTAATGCGACACAGGACACACAGGACACACACACACACACACACACACACACACACATCAACCAGAAAACGGCTTCCTACTACGATAAAGCCGGACATCATCAAATGACACCTCCCTCTGTGCCGCGAAGCTGCAAACCGAAGAATTGACCTCTAGAAACACAAACAAACAAAGTAAAAGCACACCCTGGCAGATGGACACTTGAGCCTGACCATTTCTGCGCACTTCTCCCGGAGCTCTTCGAGAGAGACGAAGGGCCTTATCTGCAGCAACCTCAGGAGAGAAAAAAAACATCCGTGCACTTAAAGAGTTTTGACGTCGCACTCAGTGATGAAAGAGAAAAGGGTGAAGATTCAGGGTCGAGAGAAAAGAGCTTGGGCCCATTCAAAGGCCGCTCTTCTCTTTGTGTTCCGCACCCTCTGAGAACGATCCCTCCTCTCTTTCCACAGTCTCTCTCTCTACTTACTGATGTCATGATCTTCTTCACTGTTGTCAAGTCAAACGCAGCCCTCCCGGGACCCGCGTCTGCACGCAGAAGGAAGATTCACATCCATCATACACTTCTATGCAGACTACGGCACCACCAGATTCTGGACGCAATACTCCAAATCTCAAATGAAGCTCTTCCACCGTCTGCATGACATCTTCTTGGTGACTCGAAGGATTCTTCGGCACTTCGGTGGTCTCTCGACGCAAGAAAAGCAGCAGGGAAGGCAAGAAAGGTTGAATGTGGGTCTGTACATAAATGTGCACGTCTCCTCTATGACACCAGACAGGCAAGTTACAGCTCAGAAAAGAAAAGAGAATCTTGCGTTGTGATGCTTATCAAAAGCCTCGCACATGGTGGCAAGAAGCTTCGCAAGAGAACGAACGTCCTGGCAAATGAATGCACGTACTTTTTCTTTCTCTTGTCCAACCAAGCATGAGAAGTGAGATGAGAAATTTGCTGCATGCCACAAATCAAAAAGAGTTCGGCAGAGAAGCAAGACAGGTCGACGCACACGGGAAGACCTAGAAAAACAACACAGAAGAGGAAAAAGGCTTCAAATCACGCCGACCGACCCAACCACCCACCCACTGACTTCCTCCGAACAGATGAGAAGAAGAAGGCCCGCCTCCCAAAATGGCCTGCAAGAGCGGGGAGAGTGAGCGATCTATAAATACATATATATGTATATATACATACATACACACATACATACATACATACACATACAGAGAGAAGAAGAAGGCCCGCCTCCCAAAAGGGCCTGCAAGAGCGGTTGGACAAAAATGAGCTGGAAGGAAACAGTGGATCCTTCTCGACAGAAAATGCTCCCAACTCGCTCCTTTCGTTCGACCTACATGCATCACTTTGTACTCAGACAAATGGATCTCGCAGGAACATCCAAACACCCCCCAAAAGGCATCCTCCCTCAGAGAAGGCAGCCGAACCCTGGTTGGTCTCTCAACCCAAATTCGATACCACAAATGAAACAATGATTTGACCCACCCACCTACGCAAGCCCAAACAAGAAAAAAGAAAACAGACAGACTGACACTGCCAGTGGAGAGAATTCCACCTGCCCCTGGAGGAGACGCGTTCTGCTGGTGTGACGCAGCAGCGGGTGGCACTGCAGAGGAGAGCCACGGGTGTCCCCCAAGGCCCATCGTGCCTCCCGTCTTTTGTTGTCTCTCTCTGTCCCGCTTGGACGAAACTAGATTGGCGAACACGTCCAAAAAGGGGTCTTCTTCAGTCTCGTCAAACTCTGGAAGGTTGGAACGGCAGCGCTGCACGGGGAAAAGGGAGGGAACCAAGCTGTCTGCCATGAAGAAGATCATGAAGAAAAAGCAAATTGACCACCCCCTTCGCTCTCTTTTCCTCTGACGTTTTGCCGCAAAAAACGTTCCACGTCGAGGGCGCAGGACCGGCCGCACCCACAACTTCCTTTTCTTCCCCAAACCCCCTTCTGTCTCCTCTCCTCCTCCCGCCACTCATGTCCACATGCAAGTCCCCTCCCGCCCTGTCAATCACACACGTACAGGAAAATTCCACTGATCCTTCCAACCCTCGATCTCCAGAAAGCTGACTGACTGACTGACTGACTGACTGACTGACAGACTTGACTGACTGACTTGCTGACTGACTGACTGACTGACTGACTGACAGACAGACTTGACTGACTGACTGACAGACAGACAGACTGACTGGCCCACTGACTGACTGACTGACTGACTTGCTGACTGACTGACTGACTGACTGACAGACAGACAGACAGACAGACTTGACTGACTGACTGACTGACAGACAGACTTGACTGCCTGACAGACAGACAGACTTGACTGACTGACAGACAGACAGACAGCCTGACAGACTGACTGACTGACTGACTGACAGACTTGACTGACTGACTGACTGACTGACAGACAGACTTGACTGACTGACAGACAGACAGACAGACTTGACTGACTGACTGACTGACTGACTGACAGACAGACTTGACAGACTGACTGACAGACTGACAGACAGACAGACAGAAAGACTGACAGACAGACAGACAGACAGACAGACAGACTGACAGACAGACAGAAAGACTGACAGAGAGACAGACAGACAGACAGACAGACAGAAAGACAGACAGACAGACAGACAGACAGACAGACAGAAAGACAGACAGACAGACAGAAAGACTGACAGACAGACAGACAGAAAGACTGACAGACAGACAGACAGACAGAAAGACTGACAGACAGACTATATGTTTCTTCTTCTCCCTTCTTTTCTTCATGGACACAATAGACAAAACAGACAGACAGACAGACAGACAGACAGACTATATATTTCTTCTCCTCCCTTCTTTCCTTCATGGACACAATGACTGACTGACAGACAGACAGACAGACAGAAAGACTGACAGACAGACAGACAGACAGACAGACTGACAGACAGACTATATATTTATTCTTCTCCCTTCTTTCCTTCATGGACACAA
>JAHBMJ010000434.1:0-25000 GCA_018398765.1 Chromera velia | reverse complement strand
GCTCCCAAGGCCCGAACCCCTGGAGGTAAGCGGGAGGGCCCCGAATGACAACGCTCCCAGAAGTATTCACCACCTGGCCCCCCAGCATCCCCGTACTGCCAGCAGGCGCTCCCCCCCCTTCCCTCCTCGCTCCTCCCCCTTCGTCTACCATGCCGCCTCTCTCAGCATGCAGCCCCACCCCCTGCCACACACTCTCACTCTCGACCACAGCTGTTGCCCCCGGTTCACTCTGAATTCCCGACACCATCGAACGATTCCCATCCAGCTCGTCCGTGTCCACGTCACTAGACATCCGTGCAGCCTCGACAAACACCGCAGAGCTCTCTCCTTCCCCCCCGCCTCTGCTTGCCGCCACTTCCCCCCGTCCCTGCCGACTCCGGACCGACGAGGCGTTCGCAACGTGCCCTGTGATCCAGGGGTGCGCCATCAGCTGGGCTGCCGTCGACCTCATTGCGGTGTCTTTCTGGAAGCACCTGCATGTATATGAAAGGACAGGAAGGAGTCAGAGAAAAGAACGGCAACCCCTTCTATGATGAGTGGTTGGTGCGTATCGGAATTATCCAGACAGAGGGTGTGTGCATTTATTTGCTTTCATACAGAATTCTTTTTGTATGTATACATATGCATGGTGCGTATCGGAATTATCCAGACAGAGGGTGTGTGCATTTATTTGCTTTCATAGAGAATTCTTTTTGTATGTATACATATGCATGGTGCGTATCGGAATTATCCAGACAGAGGGTGTGAACGAGGGCTGACAAACTTTCGATCGACCAACTTTCCTCACAGATAGATACACCAAGCACATGCAGAGATTGTGCACACGCCTATTGCGAATGCCGAACCACCAGTGTTGAACACTTCATACTGGAAAGATCAAGGCTTCACTCTACACTGCCGTTGTGAGAAAGCAACACGCGTATCCCTCCCTCCTACTCCCTCTCCTCACCTGCATAGGAAGTCTGTGAGATGCACCGAGATGCCTGGAGGAAGGGGGGGGAGGGGGTCCTGGACGATGCGGAAGAGGGCATTCATGGGGGGGAGGTCCCAGTAGGGGGGGGTTCGGGTAATCATCTCAATCACCGTGCACCCGACCGACCACACGTCGCATCCTGCACACACACACACACACACAAACACAGGCAGACAGACAGAGATTTTCCTTTCCGAACTTTGTGTCTTCCTTTCATGTTTTCCCTCTCATCCGTTCTCGTCCCTTAAAGACAGTGTCGCTCTCCTCATGTAGACTGCAAGGACGGGTGTCGAGTCAACCAAGCTTCCTTCATCGACTGCATGGATGTATGTTTCGTCGAGCAAGAGCAACACAGCTACGTGAGCAGGTCTGGAGGAAAAGTTGAGGTGTCCGTCCTTCTTCAGGCCGACCGACCTACACGCCTGCATGCAGGCTCCCTCCGTATTTACTGTATTTGTATCCGATGCATAAAAGAAAGAGGTACCCAATTCAAGCGAGCAAAAGCAAAGAAATCGACCCGCCCACCCACCCACCCACCCACCAGTCGACATTGCATCCCTTCTGATGATCTCTGGAGCCATCCGTTTATGCGTGTTATGCGTTTATTCTGTATGAAAGTGAACGCACCCACCAGTCGACATTGCATCCATTGTGATGATCTCTGGAGCCATCCAGTAGGGCGTCCCCACTACCGACTCGGCCTTCTCTGTCTCCCCCAAGTTTCGTGCCACACCGAAGTCTGCCAGCTTGCACCGTCCAGACTTGGTTGTCAGGATGTTCGCTCCCTTCACGTCTCTGTGGACCACACCCTGGTCGTGCAGATAACACAAACCTTCCAGGACCTGCATGCGCTTACTTTCTGTATTCTGTATTCCGGTATTCATGCATTTCATTCTGTATGAAAAGTATTCTGTATGAAAGTAAACGCATGCTCTGTGGACCACTCCCTGGCCGTGCAGATAACACAAACCTTCCAGGACCTGCAGAGAGAGAGATCACGTCATGCGGTGAATACACAGATTCAGGATGTGGAAGGGGCGCATTGGTTTTGTCGCCTCCCATGGCAGCGATCCACCCTATCACTTCGCTCTGCGCCGGCCGAGGCTGTGTTGACCCCGGCGCCTACCTGACTATCTATTTGGCGCCGTGCACCTGAACGCTTGCGCGGAAGCTGAGCAAATGGAGCGAGCGGCCTTCCATCCACCCACACGCACACAACAGAGCAACATAAGAAGAAACAGAGATCGCTCACTCACAAAACTTCTGTTGTATTCTTGGAAGGGTATTCACATTTCCTCGCGCATCGAGACAGTCCCCTTGCTGCAAGCAAAACGAAAGGGGCCGACCTGGAAGGTGTAGTGGGCAGCTAGAGGTTCTAGGAACGCCCCGAACTTGTCCAGCACAGCGCGAACCGACCCGGCCTCGACGTATCTGCATTGCGAGACAGATGCGGGAGCAGGCAGAGAGTGCATATGAAGGACGAGAAGAGGAAAACGAAAAAAGCGAACACACACGGTCCTCGGGACAGAAGGGAAGATCGAGAGAAAACGTGTGGGGTGCCTTTCAATGCAAGGAAGGAAAATTACGCAACCGTTCGATAGACGAACCGCATCATTGCCGCGTGAGAGGGATTGAAGAAGAAGATACCGGGGGCACTTCGCAATTAAAAAGTGTGACATCAAAACACGGGTGTGGAGTTGGGGGACAGTGGGGAGAGGTGTAGTGATTTTGGTACAGAAGAAAGGACGGGAAGTGCCGGCTTCTACGGTGCGCAGTGGCTGATAGTTTGTCCATCATCCTCCAACTTACTCACTCCAGGATAATGTTCAAGTGCTCTTCAGTCCGGATGGATTCCAGGTACTTGACGATGTTCGGGTGATTGAGAGACTTGAGCAGGTTGATTTCCACCATGATATTGTTCAGCTGGTCTTCGGTCATGTTGTGTAACTCGATGCGCTTGACAGCCGCGAACTCCCCAGTGTCCACATGCATCACCTTGAAGACCTCCCCGAAAGCCCCCTTCCCGATTCTGTCCCCCAGCTTCCATTTGCCAATCAGAGTGGCCGGAATCTCCCGATGAGTCCCTGCCGTCTCCATCGGTCTGCTGATGGAAGAGACGGAAAGACCGAATCAACCGCGGTCCCTCTGAGGGTTGCGTCTAAACCCAAATGGGTTTCTCTCCTGCAATCCATTCAATTGTCCGACAGCAGAAGCACCAGTGCGGGGACCCCGATTGCTCGTCGAAAGATGCACCAAGAAAGACGAAAGCCTTGCAAGGGATTGTAGACTTTCGCTCCAGGTGCCATGAAATGCAGGGTGAAGTGCCCCGTCTTTGCGGCATGCGACGGAAGACATCGGGGCCTCCTTCTGGGCTGTCCTGTTCTGAACTCTTGTCTTGTCCTGTTGGGAGCCGATATTGTGAGTGAGAGTGCCGATCATATGCCGATCTGACATACTGCGAATTAAGGCATGAATCTTTGTGTCAGATATGAGCGCGCGGGGAGGACGCACGCACGCTTCGCGGCCCGCGCGGACTGGCCGGGCCCGCCGCGCGGCCCACTCACTGCATGCGGCCGCCGATCGAACGCGCGGTATTTGGCGGCATGCATGGCATGCATTGCCTCGTGTCAGAGTTAACTGGTGATTGTGGGGCGACTCAGCTAGGCTCAATCTCCTTCTACGCACTCGATCAAGAGCGTGAATAAGGGCTCTCGGATCACCTGGCAGTTTGGAAAAACACCGAATCCCTGTGAACACTCTCAATCGATAGGAACAAGTTGAAAGCCGAGGGCCCGTTCTTGGGCAGAGAGAAGTTCTTTCAAAGGGCTCAGCATGAGCGTCTGACCTATATATTTCACATACATCTCTGTCTTGTTCCCAACACGTGCCTATTATTCAGAACGCAAACCGGTTGACAGCAGCCATGTGGTCTCTCTTTCTGATTGTTCTCATGATTTTCTCGTACGCGCCCTTCATCTGCAACGCGGGGGGAAGCAAACGCCTATTGGTCGAGTGGTAGGTCATCCCTCGACATGCATGCGTGCGACTCTTCCTGCATACCCAGGGCCCCACTCCTTACGACCCTCTACCCCTCTATCCGGATCTTTGGACTGCTGCAGGTCCTCCCGTTCCACAGCTGCTGCTACCAAGAGAGTGCAGTTGGGACTTTCTCCATTCCCCCCACAAACCCTTGGTCAGTCCTGCCACAGGCGTGCAGTTGCTGGGGCGGAAAGCTGGCTCAAGCTACGTTGCAAAAGAATGGCACGCACGTTTCGATCCTCTGCTCTGTTTGTGTGCATCCTGTGGATGTCCTTGCAGACCGTTCGACGAATGGAGACGCTCACCGGAACTTCCGGGACCTCTGGGAAGAGTGGGAACCCTCATGTCAGTCAGTCAGTCATCGAGTCAGACGATATGCATGTATGCAGGGAACGGATCCTCTGGTTGGCCGTTGCAAGAGTCTCCAGCCAACCAGGCCTGCATGCTGCACCTTTGGAGGCCCGCACATCGCGCATGATACATTTTATCCAGTCAGATTAGTGCGAATCCCTCACATGTGCGAACGTTTCCACACATGCATCTTTCTTTCTGGACGGGCAGCTGGCGCAGCACTTCTCTTTCTGGACGGGCAGCTGGCTCAGCACTTCTCAATGCACGCAAGTGGCCCGCTCAATGTACACTTGTTTCCTTACCTGCAAAACAGAATGCAGGCTCGAAGCTCTCTTATTCCGGCTGGGGAATCAAAAGATTTCTTTTCTGCACCACTCTGTGAATGCCTTTTCTTCTTCCAATACTTCATTTCATAGTGAGGCATCCAATCAGCCAGAAATCGATGATCCAGACCTCCTTTGCGACTTTTCCAAGGGATGCGGTCTCTCATTCACGCTTCCATCCACTCACTTGCTCATCCGTTCCTTCTGTGATCTACTGTGTGTATCACTGCGTCACGAATACATCTCTCTTCTCCTCCGTCCATCCGTCTGCTCATTTCAAAATACTCCCTGGCACCTGGTCTGCTGGTCAGCCATCGGCAGATTGACAAAGTGATGTGCCCCTGCGTCCCTGCATTGAATTTCTTATAGTCATCTGACAAAAGCCATCCACCCCCGTGTGTCTGTATGTATACATGCATGTGTGTTTGTGTGAGTACGCGCGTCCCCCCGTGCGTGTGTGTGTTGTGTGTGCATACACATTCTGCGTAAACATGAGTGTGTGAGTCCCTGCAGTCCCCGGAAGACGGACCGGGGGACCTGAGAGAACTGCGCGCGCTTTCGTTGACAGGTAAGGCCGTTTGAGGCTGTCTGGGGTGGGGTACTAGACTGACAACTATACCTTATCACACACAACGGCTACGGGTTGAGGCCTTAATCATCTCCTGCTCATCTGCTGCTGCGAAACTTTGCTGAAACGGTGACTGCAGGAAGAACACATTTTGTTACCTTTGCAGAATTTGGAAGGAAGGAAGGAAGGAAGGAATTCTGTCACTCGGCAGGGTGTCTTTGAAGTCTAATCCGGAACCGCTCACTGGAAAGGGAATCTCTCTCTCTCTCTCTCTCTCTCTCTCTCTCTGTCTGTGTGTGTGTGTGTGTGTGTGTGTGTGTGTGTGTGTGTGTGTCCGTGTGCAGATTCTTCGACGGGCACATTTTCGACAACGTCGCTCCCCCCCCAGAGCTGGCTGGAGTGACTCCTGTGGGTGCGTCTGTGAGCGTGCAGCGTCTCCACGTCGTGAACCTGGACATCGTCGAGACTGACTCAGAAGGTGCGAGCGACATGATGCGGAAAACACAATCACCTTCTTCTTTCCACCATGCGCTCTCGCGGTATCCCGCTTGTCTATCCGCTGCCGTGGGCGAGTAGGCCCTCTCAAACCAATTCCACGGTGTCACCCTCAAGGGGCTCTCTTTTTTTCTATCCGCCCAGCCCCCACTGAGCCGTTCTTGGATCTTTTTCGGTGTCAGTATGGAGATTCCTTCCTACCGTTGAATAGGCACAGCTTCAAGTGTGATTTGTGGGGATTGACTTGCCTTTCTTGCTTGTTTCACACTCGCTCTTCTATCTAATTTCCCCGTCGTTTGCTTTTTTGTGGACTGATCTCGAGCTGACCTGTCCTCTTGCTACAAAATGTGTGCAGCCTCGGCAAACACAATCCTCAGGTCGCTGCAGGGATCGCCCTCGGTGAGTCTGTGAGGGCGGGACCTTCATCCGTTGAAAAAAATAAAGTCTTACACAAACACAAACACAGACAGACAGACAGACAGACAGACAGACGAACGACATACAACTCTGCTGACGTGGAGCCTTTCCTTCCTTTGCTCTGGCCTCACACTCCTCTCCTTCTTTTGGCTGCAGGTGGTGTCTGTGTCGGAGGACTTCGTCATGAATATGACTCAGACAGGTGCGTACTCCCCCTCTCGATGGCCTTGCGTCCTCTCTGCCCCCCTTTTTGGATACGTGCTCACAAAGATCGCTCATTTTTTCTCTTTCCCAGACTTTTTGGCTGCTTCATTTTAAGTCGGCCTTGTGAAAATGGACTCGCCCCATTTTTCCGCAGTCTGCCAGAATGGTGCAGTTTCCTCGTATCAGATATTCTTGCTTGGCCTTCTCCGATAATCTTTTTCACAGCTGTTCCTTCCGCTCCCTTTTGTTGATCGCATGCGAAGAGGAAGAGACCCTTCTAGGAAAATTGGTCGATCGGGAGTGTGCGAAAGATTACTGAGTTTGTTGTGCTTCTGTTTTGGTTTCACTCCCCCCTCTCCTTCCAACAGATTACGTCCCAGACGACACGTACTACAGCCAGCTGTGGGCCCTTGCGGAGTCTGCAAACCCGACCGGCATCATCAACGGTTGGTTGGCTGGTTGGGGAGCTGTGTGGTTGATTCTTGCAGGCAGAATTAATTGTGTGCTTGCGTGAACTCGACAGCCAGTGTGAAAGGACAACGCGCAGAGGTCCCTCCGAAGGCTTGCGTATGATTGCTTGAAGAAGCGCCTATCGGCTTTCTCGTCACTTTCCTCAGAGCCGTTTGCTTCCTTTACCCAACTGCTTCCACTCGTCATCTATTCTTTGGTACGTTCTGTGCACATCTACTGATCTCCTCTCTTTCCACTCACGTAGTATAGCGCCTTGTTTTAGAAGATTTCCTAGGAGATTTCTTGTCGTCAAGAGAAGACGATATTCTGAGTTGTCCCCTTTTTCCTTGTCTCCAGAAAACAGAATGCTGTGAATTCTGGCAGCTCGGTGAGGTTCATCCACAAGTATATCTGGACTTAGATGTACTCATAGTCATGCCCCGGGTATGCTGCCTTCCTGTCTGCAGCTCCAACTGCCTGGGGCTGTTTCCCTCCAGCAGGGCTGGGTGTGGACTCCGACACTCCCGTCGTCGCGGTTATAGATACCGGTGTGTCAGCTGTGCATTTGAAACCATGATGCTGACCTGCGCTGCTGCATGCTGTTGATATTCCAGTAGTACAATTAAGCACAAACTGCGGACCTCCCTGCAGATGTTGTACATACATCCGCACACCCCACGCACACATACGGCCCTCCTTCATGCAACCTCCCTATCGCCTCCAAGAGTCATGTATGGGGGTTTTGACCAGACAAGACAGCTTCTCTCTTATCCACGATGGCCGAAGCAACCAGTGTTCTTTGTATTTGTGATCTAGTCCTGTGAGTGTGTGAACTCCTCCCTCATTTTGCCTTCATTGGGTGCAGGCGTGCGCTGGCAGAATCCGGATCTGCTCGACGCTGGCCGTATGTGGACTAACGATGCTGAACTGAACGGAGTTGCCGTCAGTCTGCATGTCAGAGTGCCTCTGCCTCATTATGCCTTCCTTCAGCCTTCGGAATTGGCCTGCCAAAATGGAAATCTTGAAGCTGGCGATATGTCTAGAGACGAGCTAGAGTCGTTATGAAGGTTTCCTTATACTTCAAGTGCCTGCGTGCAGCCACTCGAGTGCGGTCACCTCTGATCTCATGGCCGGTGGCTTCTAGATCCCGTTACCGATCCACTCAGGCATGCATTCTCCTTTTTGGCCAGCTTCAACTGGTGTGTTTTGATCCAGTTTCGTTCAGGCTGACCGCAAGTTTGTTCAGGTCTCCTCTGGCAGCTTAGAAGGCCCGCATGTATTCACTCACTCAATCATCCGCGGAAGTCGTTCTTTCCTCGATCTGGTCTCTCTCTCTCGGTGTTTCTGCATGGATGCATGCAGGGTGTCGATGACGATGGGAACAATTACGTAGACGACATCTACGGATACGATTTTCTTAACGGTTAGTCTGTTGAGAGCAGCACATGGTTTGGCCCTCCTCCGATCAATGTGTGGGAAGGAAGCGAACAATGTGAAAGGCAGTGAGGGGTTCAGGCAGATAGGAAGAAAAGAACTCTGTCTGCGTTGACTCCTTTCAAAGATCTCTGATCCAAATTTCCACTCGGCAGGATCCGTTTCGATAGACCAAAGTTGTGAATGTGCATTCACGCTTCATTGTTCATTTCATCTGTTTTGAGATGCCAAAGAAAAACCATGCAAGACTCAAATCTTGTTCCATTCCCACCCATGCGCATGAATGTGCCTGCAGACGATGCGGATCCAAGCGACGAAGTCAACCATGGGACTCATTGTGCAGGTACGTGAAGGCGGAGGTTGAAAGAAAGAAGGAAATCTCCTTGATGGATCTTCCAAGTGTCTTGCCGAAGAAGAAGACTTCCGTTCGAGAGGCAGAGGCCCTCCTGCCTGGGCTCTTGAAAAGAAGTCTGAAGAAATGACTTGACTCTCTGGAGAGGTTCTCTCTAAGTGTGAATTGGGAAACCGGCCATCGATCTCGACAATCAAAGGGCGGCCTGTCCTTTCGCCCTGTCCTCGACAATCATCGGATCTCCCTCCCATCTTTTTCCTGGAGTTAAGCGCCTTTTTTTTTACTGTGGATGCAATGATTTATGTACTCCTGTATGTATGTATGGATGCTGTGCTCACAGGAACTGTGGCAGCAGAAGGCAACAACGCCGTGAATGTTGCTGGTGGGTCATCAGGGTGCACTGTTTGGTTTCTGCATTCCTACTCGCACTGTTTGGTTTCTGTATTCCGACTCAAATTCTGAAGGGCCGCTTTGATGAATGGATTGTCGCTTTTCTTTCATTTCAGAGAATGAGTGCATTATTGAAGCTGATATGATGCTGTGGCCTTTTTGACGGACCGTTTGTTCCTCTGCTGTTTCAATCTGAAAATCGCCAATCTGTTTCAATCATGAACCTCTTTTTGTTTATCATAAGAGTGACTCTGCCTGTCTGCAGGGGTCTTTTGGGGTGCCAAGATCATGGCACTGAAGTTCTTGGGATCTTCAGGGGTCAGCTTAAAGAAAAAAAATAAAAAAGAAAAGAAAAAGGAAAAAAAAGAAAACAGAAAAAAGAATTCAGGGATCTTCAGGGGTCAGCTTAGTTGCGCCCTTGACTCCATGTGCCTGCAGGGCGTTTCATGTCGTAGGGATCGAAGCGCACAGACAGACAGACAGACAGGATTCGCATTTTGGTAGGAAAACAACTTGCGAAAAAGTATTGGAGCGTCAGAAGAGAGACAGAAGGCATTACCAGAAAAAGGGAAAACAAACGCATGCAAAAAGAGTTGACGGCATAAGTAGAGAACTGAAATGAGGCTGATGAAGCAACTGTTCTGACTTATTGTGTGCCCACCGCTGCGGAAATGTTTGTGCCGATACTTACCCTCAAGCAGTGCACTTCTATCTCTCTATAGCAGGCAGCCACTTCTACACCATCATTCGCTGTATAACCTGCTGTTCGTCTTTCTTTTGGTGTTGCGTGCAGGGTTTCACGAGTGGTGCAGTGGCAGCGATCAACTACGCAGCGACGATGGGTAAGAGGAGACAACAAATGAAAGTCGTCTGGGGACTTGAAAGGGGGGGGGGATCAGACAGAAATGAATAAAGTAGCGTTGCGACAACAGAAGCGAGGCAACCTGTGGAAGTGTAAAGAGCGCTGTGATTGTGGTTTCAGGGGAAGTGTGTCTGAGGATTTCACCCGGATTTCTGGACGAGACGTCCTTTTTCTTCGCTGCATTCTCTTCTCTTCTCTTCTCTTCTTATCGATTCTTTCTTCTTGCCTCCCTGCAGTTGTTCTTTCTCTCTTTTCCCTCTTGGGCGGACCCTCCGATTTCTTTCTTTTGTCTTTCTGCTTGCTTTTTCTTTCATACAGAATACATATTAATATTAATACATACATATTAATACAGAAAAAGAATTCTGTTCGAAAGAAAATGCATCTTGGGCGGACCCGCCGATTTCTTTCTTTTGTCTTTCTGCTTGCTCTCGCCTTCCAATCTCCTTTGCCTTCTGTGTGATTCTGTCACCGACACACATTGGGCTTTTTCCTCTTGTGTGTCGGTATGCAGGAGCGAACATCACCTCCAACAGCTGGGGGGGGACGGGGGGGAGCACGTCCCTCCTCAATGCCCTCAGCGACACGTCGGGTGAGTGAGTCTTGGCATGCGTGGGTTCGGCAGTTGATTCATCCATTTGTTTGTTTGTTTGTTTGAAAGGCATTGTGCAACAGTCTGATTTTCTCAGTCCTAGTGGATATCGTCTTGATTCCCAATTGAAAAAGCAAACAAAATTATCAGTGATATTTGATGCTGTTTTGATTGCCCGCAATCGGCTGCTCGAATAGTGCGTGACGCTCTTATGCTGGCGCATGTACCTGCCTTCATGCAGATCTGCTGCACGTCTGTGCTGCTGGCAACTCAGGCCTGAACACAGACACGACCCCTTTCTACCCTTCGTGTGCGTCAGTCAGTTAGTCAGTGAGTCAGTGAGTCAGTCAGTCAGTCAGTCAGTCAGTCAGTCAGTCAGTCAGTTGAAGTTCAGACAAATGGAGGGTCATGTGGTACATGCAGGAGTCTCTGAATGCATAGATAGACTGGGGACAAGCAGGGGGGGGCATCAAGTGACTCTGTTGATGACCTGCGAGGGCGCTCGACTTCGAACACTTCCCTTAAGTGATTCCGTCCTTCTCTCTGTGCATCCTTCGGCCTGCATGCTGCCGAAGGAAATGTGGGCACAATTCTTTACGCACATGCACGTATCGAGCTGAATTAATACGCCAACACATGACCATCCGCTCGTTGATCATCTGTTATTTTGATGTTGATGGAGTTTTCTTTGTGATTGGTCCATGTGTACGTGTTTGTGTGTGTGTTTGTGCAGACTATGCGAAAGATGTTGTGAACGTCATGTCCGTCGCTGCCAATCAGAGAGACGGTACGCAAAGAAAGCCGACGTGCTCGAGATACACTCCTCGTATCAGCTCCATCCTTTCGCCTGTCTGCCTGTAGTTTTGTCTTTTTTTTTCGTTCTGTCCGTTTTTCCGTTCACGTTTTCCTTCGATCTTCTGACCTGTCTGCCCACCCTTCTCATTTCTTTTTTGCTGTTAATCCGGCCGCCCATCGATGTGCATGTCGAGACTGCATGGCATCAATCACTTAATTCAACTTCTGACAGAACAGAGAATTGAATTATCACATCGAATGAACGACCGACCTGGAGGGCTTTGTGAGCACTTGCTCAGTCCGGGAAGGGAGGGGGAGAGCCAATGGATAGATCAAACGGTTGATTCCAGGCTGATTGATTCTTTAATTCGACTCCCTGCAGGGTCGCTCGCGTCCTTCTCGAATTTTGGACCCACAAGCGTCGACATCGCAGCCCCAGGTAATCAAGCCCGTGCCTATGCATGTGTAGTTGGATCCGCTGCTGGTGAGGTGTTCTGTTGCAAGCAAATTAGTGCGTCGATTCTTCAAAAGGAAAAACTGCAATTCGACTCTGGGACTCTCTCTCTCTCCACGTTTGCCTGTGTTGAAAGAAACCCTTGCTCCCTCCCCTCCCCTCCCCTCTTCTCTTCAGGCGTCGACATCGCGTCCCTGTCGATCTACAACGACAACTTCTACCTGATTTTGGACGTCAGTCAATCAGAGAGACGTTCCATGCATTGACACTTTTCTCCAACAGTCCCTTTTCAGCACACACAGATGAAGAGTCAGTGCCTCAAGGCAGCTGAGGGCAAAATAAAGGGAGCGACGGGCCCTTGAGTCTGTCCTGATTCTGGAGAGCTCCGCTGTGCATTTTATTAATACGTGCACGGCCTTCTTGAAATGGCACAGTACGGACGCCTCTCTGTATTTGAGGCTCAAATGCATGGGTCAATGAAAGTTATTCTTGCTGGAACACGTCGGTGGCAGTGAGGAATCACACGGTACAAGATGCTACACAAGCACAATCACTCCTGGTTTCGACGAGTGAAATCTGTTGTGCATGTCAAAATACTCACACACAATGCAGGGTACCTCCATGGCAACACCTCATGTGTCAGGCGCTGCCGCCATGCTCATCGCAATCGGAAAGGCCGCGGGAAGGTTCGTGGCTCCAGAGTTGTGCGTAGTGCCCCTGCATATTTGTTGCTTGTTTCTGCTATTGATTCGACTTTCATACGTGCTCTCCGCGGATCCGCATGTCGATGCATGTTGTCCGTTTGCATTCCTTTCTCTCCAATTTCTGCCCGATGATCGCGTTTGTAGGAACAAGGAAAAGATGCCCCACTCCTTTTGTGCACATTGCTCGATCGACCTGCATCACTGCAGGGAAGGGGGGGGCAGCTGGTCAGGCTTCTCCAGCACAGATCTTCGGAGCCTCATTGAAACATCGGTCGGTCGGTCAGTGCATGCATTTGTTTGTGCCTTCTTCCTTCCTTACACCAACTTGATGCGATGCATCCGTAGAGAGGCATCCATCAGCTGATCGATCAGAGGAGCTGCAGAGGAGCAGAGACACAGACACATGCAGAGAAGGGGAAAGAGTGAAATGAAAGGGCGGGAGTGGAGAGACTGTTCCCCAGGCAGAGAGACGTGGGGATTGAAGAGGGGACTCTGACAGGGGCCGGGAAAGCCAGCACAAAGTGAGAAGGTGTACGCGGACATGAGAGGAGGAAGAAAGGTTTGACGAGCGTATGAATGGAAGCCTGGAGGGCCGCAGAGGGTTGCAGCAAAGCACGGGCAAAGAGCCAGCAGACAGAAAATCAATTCACAAACCAGGCGCATAACAGTGCCTGTGGTGTTGGTTCTCCAGAAAGCGGATTGACGAAGAATGTTTTGTGAACTCTCATGCTGCCCCCCATGCATGCTTCTTTCAGAAACGTTCTGTGGCGTCTCTCACCGGATACCTGAAGACATCGGGCAATCTGGACCTGGACGTCCGTCGGTTATCTAGCGGTCCCTTTTCTTTTCTTTCTTTTTCTCTCTCTGCATGCATGCGTTTTGAGAAGACTCTGAAATTCCAATTAAGGGAAAAGATGCAGCACACCACCTGCAGACAGCGTCTCTTGTGCTCTGTCTCTCTCTTCAACCTTGTCCCTCAATCCCTTGCACTCTTCCAGTCTTCGCAGTCTGCTAAGGACCACTGTCTTTTGTCTTCACAAATGCCCCTCTGGCGTCTCTCTCTGCAGGCCGCAGTGACACTGGCAATCTCCGAGGCTTCTTCACGATCTGGTGCGTCCGTCAATCTGAATCAGCAGAATCAATCTTTACAGGCTCTGTGCGTTCCGTGCTTGCTTTGTTCTTCTTCGACTATTGCGGGCAAACAACCATTTTTTCATGCAGGTTGAACTTTTTGAGATGCACTGCTGGACCTTCATATCTATTCGTTCCCATTTTCACCCCTCCTCATGATTCGCGTGCAGGCGCGAACTTTACGTGCCCGGGCAGCGTTGTCAATACAACAACAACCACCACGGTTGCAACCACAACCACCACGACGACAAATGCCACTACTACAACCACGACCACGACCACGACCACGACTACAACCACTAATGTGACCACCACAACCACCACCACCACCACAACAGCCAACACGACGACCACAACCACGACGACGGTATTGAACACGACGACTAGCACGACCACTACCGTCACAACTACCACCACCACAACGACAACTACTGCAAACATTACAACGACCACTACAACCACCACAACCTGTAAGTAGATTTTCCTGCATGTGTGTCAGCGCGAAGGATGAAGAAAGAACAAGGGAGGGCTCTTAACTGCATCAGGGTCTGTGTGGCTTTGTATACAAAAAAGAGACTTGTTGAGGATTTAACGGAATCAAGAGCCACAATTAGTCCCTGCCAGAGAAGCAGTTGCTTGAGCGATCTTTGCAGATGTGTAGAACGGACTCGCTTGTCACCCTCTCTCTCTCTCTCTCTCTCTCTCTCTTTACGCCTCTTGCTCCAGCTCTTGACTTGTTCCTGTAACAATTCTTTCTGCTTCCTTCTGGACCTGCTTCATTCGACCATGCATGCAGCTGACCCCTGTGCGGCCTGTGTCCAGAACGCAGAGTGTCGAGACGGGCAGTGCGAGTGCCAACCTGGGTATCGAGGTGACGGTCAGTCCATCCATCCAGCCACCCATCCATCCATCCAGCCACCCACCCATCCATCCATGCGTCCAGGGCAGGGTCCAAGACTCTCTCTTGACTGTTTGTTGAGGGCGTCGATGGGCTTGCAAGACCTGTTCTACGTGCAGCGTACTGTCTGCCCATCAGAGATCGAGAGAGAAGCCTGGCCGGCCACTCATCATTTCTTTCCGTCATCTTTGACTTCCTGTGTGCATGACTTCTGAGGCGTGCTTGCAGGATCTGTTTCTTGCGACCCCGCTCCTCTAGAAGACGTAGTGTCGGACGCTCGCAACATTTCCTCCAGTGCGCCCATTGCTTCCAGGCTGCAAGATGTAGACGCTCTCCTCCAAGCTGCAGAGACGCAGACCGAGAGCGGGGCTGACGACGCTGCGAAGGCACAGGTGAGCATGCCCATCCAGAGAGAGCTGCCTGCCGGAAGGCGGACTCTTAGAACCTCCCTCTAGTGGGATAGACAGACAGACAGAGTGGAAGTGGATGAGTGCATGAGTAGAAGTTTGCTTGCAATACCAAAGTGAAGACTCAAGTCAGGAAGGATACTTTCTTTCCCTCCCTCGTCACAAGCACAACAAACATCTGAAAGGTGCATGTGGGATCATGGAAGTGAAGGTGTATGGTACATGGTGCATGGTCAGTTTTTTGGAAGGAGGTGCTGGTATGAAAAGGAAATAGATCTTGAATCTCTTTGACGTCCTTGGCCACTTCTTCTCTCTGCAGGTCGCCGACTTGATCGGTGTTACTGCCGCTGCGATGGCCTCAGGAGGCTCAGGCGCGTTGCTGGAGGAAGCAAACGCGTTGGGATCCAACAGCGAGAAGGTGACAGCAGCCTCCAACTCGATTGGGACTTTCCTCGCCATCCAGAGGGCTCAGGTCAGCACGACACAACACAACACAGCACTCGACAGCTAGAAGGAAGAAATTTCTGACAGAGTCCCGCAATGAAAAGGTGATGATTCGTATTGTTTTCATACTTATCCGAGAAAGCGTCACCCACCCCGCGTGAATGGCTCCGCATCGCGAAGGCAAAGAGAAGCAAAATGCTGTGCAGAGGGAATGAGAGAATTCCTTTCACTCATGAACACAATATGGTGGGTGTTTGCAGGGGGCACTCGCTGACAGACTTGCGCTAGGGAGTGGCAGCGTTGGCACATCCCTCGTATCTTCGTCGTCGTCTCCTTTTGGGGCCTCCGCTTCTGTCTCCCAGTGGGCAGCTGTCTCGGCTTCTCCAGCGCAGTCGGCAGCTGGTGCCGACAGTTTCCTCTCCAAAAACGCTTACCCCCAACCTGTGTCAGAACGCTTCCCAGCCAACGCATCGGCCCTTGTCATCGCCATCAACGACGCACAGTATTCTCTGCCCGTCGCATTCGCCCAGTTTGACCCTCAGGCACAGTCCGACGGCCTGACAAGTTTCAATGCTGGAAATCAATCGACCGAGCAAATGTCCTTACAGGCGATCAACGAATCTTCCCTTCTTTTGAATGCATACTTGGCCGTTCTCTCAGACAACTCATCCCTCTCCCAAGTTTCCATTCACGACGGAATCCAGAACGCATCAGCCAAGTCCTTCCCCTTCGCGATGCTGGGCCAACGAGTCACGGGGGCCGATCTTTTGAGCAGCAGTGGTCTGACTTTTGAGGGTGCAGGGGGTGTTGTTTCTGCCCATGTTCAGGTCGTGTCGTTCGCCCCCGTAACCTCCAACTGCTCCGGTCCGCAGGCAGACCCAGTGTTTGCGAATGTTCTGGAGTCCAACCTCAACCCCTTCACAGACACCCCATACCTCCAGCCCGCAGTCCCCTCCAACGATCCTCTGTGGACCTCTGCGAGTGCCGGCATCTCTTTTGGTGTCGCTCTCCGGTCCTGTGGGATGCAGGTGGAGACCTCCGATGTGAATGTGAGCGTGCAGCTCGCACTGCCTCAGGGTTTCCTCTCCGCACTGGCAACCCACACCGCCAAAGCAGAAGATGTCAACGCGACGATCACCAGTGCAGGAAGAATGCACATTGTCCTGCCAGCCAACAGAGGGGGCAACAACGAACTCGAGGCCACTGCAGAGGCCATGTGCGTGCGCTTTGACAGCACTCAGCAGGTCTGGTCATCTGATGGCTGCACCGTTCTTACGAGTGGGTTTCCGGTGTCTTGGTGGGAGGCAGGGGAGCCTGTAGATCTGTGGACACAGAGCCGGAGCTCTCTGCCACATCTGAGCTGCAGGTAATACAAGAGAGGTTTCATGAACTAGCAAGGCATGCATGCATGGAAAATGTTGAAATGTGGCAAATGCTCGAAAGACTGTGTGGAGAATGGTTCCATGCTGCGCCAAGGCACATCATGCAAGTGACTTCTTGATTTTCTTGTCGTTCCTTCATTGCTTCAGATCAGTCGGTTCTGCTGCCTGGAAAAGTGAGCACTTTGCAATTGGGATGTCATTTTGTTCTCTCTCGGTAGCAATGTGGGTCCGCGCATTCTCTCCATCTATCAATATCGATCTATGTCCATGCTCATCTCTCTGTCGTGTTCCTTCGGGATTTCTGTTTGTGAATCCGAATGCGTGCAGCTGTAACCGTGTGGGGGACTTCTACTCTGTCCTCTACGGCCCCTTCGTGGAGGCGTCAAACAACGGCAGTGAGTTGGTCTCTGAATTAATTATCTTAATTCACTGATTGATGGATTCCCCTCCTTGTTCTTAAATAGCATCACCCATCCAGGTTCTTCTCGTTGTTGTGCGGCAAATTGTCCCTACTTGATGCGTGACAGCTTGTTAATTGTGCAGTGGTGTGTCCTTCCTTCCTCATCCATCCTACCTCACATAAATCTACGTGGGGCTTGTACTTGAGTTTATCTTGTATTCGTATCCTGCACGCATGCATGCAGCCACTCCAACAAACTGCTCGGATCCCTGTAGTCCCCGTGCGTGGTGCTCTGACGGTGTCTGTGTGTGCAATCCCGGATTCGAGGGGAACGGTCAGTCCCTGCATGCCTTTTTTTTTTTCGGGCAGGAAGGCAGGCAGGGGGGCGTGTGAGTGAAGATGAGGTTGATCCAAGAAGTCAAGAAAGTGCCGGCTTTTTGCTTAAGTGAGAAGGCATTAGTCAGGTTGTTTCTCTCTCTCTCCTTCTTGAGCTTAAAGTGGCTCCCCGTGGTCTCACTCTCTCTCTCTCTCTCTCTCTCTTGAGGAAGAGAAAGAGGCTTGATCGAACTCCCTTACTTTGTCTGCATGCAGGAACATCATGCAGCGCCAAGAGTCTCGAGCGTGTTGTGGACGATGCGAAGAACCTCTCTGGCACTGCCCCGCTGGACGAGATGCTGAGGGGAGTGAGGGGTGTCATCGATGCAGCCGAAGAAGCCAGCGGATCCTCCACAAACGAGACGGAGGCCAGACAACTGGTGCGTGCGTCAGTACAGTAGCAGCAAAAAATATACAGAGAGAGAGAGAGAGAGACTGTAGGAAGTCAGAGTAGAGGAAAAAGAAACAAGGAAGTCCAGCTGGCCCAAAAAAGTATGACAGGCAGGCAGAGGGATGGACAAAGCATCTGTTGTGATCATGACAGGATTGACTGAATCCCAGCATCGTCTCTTGGCCCCATTCACGTTGAGCGTGGATGTTTCCCTTCGACTTTGACTTTGTGTGTGCATGCAGGTGGAGACGGTGTTGATCCAAGCATCTACTGCAATGCGAGATGGGGGCTCAGACGCTGTTCTGACAGACGCCAGACAGCAGACAGACTCGGCGGTTGCTGCCACCACTGCGGCGTCCTCGATCTCTGACTTCCTTGCCGCGGCTGCTCAACAGGTCGGTGCCGTACATCCCATTGAAACAAGTAGTGCTTCATTGCAGCGTTTGAATTTTGATGCGGGAGGTTTTCCCCCTTATCTGGCTCTTCGGTCTCTTCTCCTCTGCTGCGAATGATCTGCGCTTCACTTCACTTTTCCTTCTCTCTCTCTTGTGATGGCCATCCTTCCTGCAGGTTGGGCTGGCCGAACAGAAAAGCATCAGCAGCGCGCAGGAACTCGGACTGCGGCTGAACGAGGTGGCGACTGCCGCTTTCAATGCCGCGACGTTTGTGTCCACCTCTCTGAACTCTTCTTCGACAGCACAGACAGCTGCAGGCGTTTCGTCCCTCCATCCCGCAACTGCAGCAACGACGCTCGCTGCTGTAGTGACCAATGCCACAGAGGTGCTGCGGTACGCAGTCGCCCAGAACGACGTGTCAGTGAGCTCTGACGGGGTTGCTTCGTTGATAGGAACGTCCAGACAGGCAGACGAGGAAACCCTTGAGACCTCCCAGATGAGCATGAGAAATCTTCTCTCAGCCATCCTCGATGCAGAATCCCCCAAGGACTCCACCAATGACCTGCAGAGCTTTGGCCCAACCGACGCGACATGGCCGTACAAGCTTGCCCTCGCCTCGCAGCGCTTCACTTCATCGTCCTTCTCCGCTAGCGGAGGCGTGTCGATGACGTCCTCTTCTGGGCTCTCTAGTGCGGTGGTGGAGGGTACGTCCAGCTCGGGGTCCTGCAGTGACCTCGTTGTGAGCATAGTCGAAACGCAGTTGAATCCCTACGTTGAGCAAGAGTACCTCTCCCAAGTCGACAGCTCTGGAGGGTCATCGACAGGTCCGATGGTGTCTGTCGAGGTCCACGCTTGCGGTGCCACGGCATCCTTCTCCTCCTTCACTGCCAACATCACCCTTCCCATCCCCGCCACTCTGCTGACCTTGATGGCTAGCCAAACCCAAAAGTGGGCAGACCTGACTTGGAGTCTCCAGAGCACTGGGCAGGTTCAAGTTGTCTTTGTGCCTTCCGGAGACTGGACGACGCTCTCGTGCACATTCTTTGATCGCACCACAAGTCGCTGGTCCTCCACTGGTTGCAGCGCTGTGTCTGCCTCCTTCCCCTCTACATGGTGGACCTCGGGGGGCAAGGGGACGGACCCGTGGACCCTCTCGAGCTCCGATCGACCCACATACGCTTGCAGGTGCGTGTTTGTCTGTCTGTTTTTTCTTCCCCTCACGCCTCACAAACGAGAACCAAGACGCGTACAAGTGCAGGTCTGGCAAGAGCAATCGGGCGGAAGAAGAGGTGAAGTGAAACAGATCTTCAGAGACGAAGAATGTAACATCCAATCACTTTGGCAGGCAGTCCACGTTCAGAAGGCGCAGACCTACACGCATACATACATACATAGACCTGCATACATGCACATACATCTTCATACATACACACATAAATACACACGTCGCCCCGTCCCTCAAGTATACAGACGGACAGATGGTCTGAAGAGTGGAATCTTGTTCATTTCATTGCGCCTTCCCTTCTTTGCTTTTCGAAAGAAAAGACAGAGAGAGGCGAATTTTAGGATTCTTTGGCTGATCCCATTTGCAATCATTTGTCAGTTTAAAAACGAGTTGATGATTGCTCATATCATTTCTGCAGCTGCAACCATCTGACCGACTTCGCATCCCTCCAAGGCCAAACTTACTACGCAGTCACCCCATCAGATCCGCAGCCAGACACAGGAGGGGACACAGGAGAGAACAACAACGAGGACAGCGCGACGACACCAGCTCCTGCTGAAACGACCACAACAGCAGCACCTCAAGAGGAAGAGCAGTCAGGAGACAGCGGTGATACCTGTGGGTCCATTCAGATGAGTTGTCTGGCGACTGGTCTCACATTCGGGTTTGTGGGGCTGGCCGTGGCGGTTGGTGTCGGGGTGGGGATTTGGTGTTGGTGCCGCCGTCGGAATCGGGGAGTGGCGGCAGAGACTGGGGGGGCGGGGGTTGGGGTCGGCGGTCCGGCAGCAGAAGAAGAAAAGGAGGGGGGCAAAGACACGGCAAAAGCGGAGAAGAAAGGGTCGTTCGACAAAGCCACGGACCACACAGGATCGAAAGAAGATTTGGAGGAAGACGAAGACGCAGACGAAGATGAGGACGCAGAAGAGGACGAAGAGGACGGAAGCGAGGAGGATGAAGACGAAGACGAGGAAGATGAGGAGGAGGACGAAGATGAAGAGGAAGAGGATGAGGACGTTGATGAAAGAGACGAAGAAGATGAAGGGGGGGAGCAGAATGAAGAAGCACAAGTGGAGGAAGTCAAAATTCAGGAGGGTGAGCAGACAGAGAATGTAACAGGGGGGGATGCAGTCCTTCTACCAACAACTGACGCACAAGCAACAGGCCCGACCTCCCCCCTGGTGATCGGATCCCCCACAGAGAATCTATCTGCCTATCCGCAGGGGAGCGTTTCCGTTCCCCCTCCAGTCCCAGTCCCCCCACCTCAACTTGAATTTGCATCTCCCTTCCAATCTGTACACACAGCACCAGCCGTGTACCTCCCAGGTTCACCTCTGATCTCTCAATCTGGAGCTGCGCACTTCCAGTCCGTTGGGGCAGCTCCCCTGTCCCCGACCGCATACGGCCGCAGTCCAAAGGCCTTCCCTGGTCTTCCAGATGCGCACACCGCTCTCCTCGTTCGAGGCCCATTCGGATCGGCATGGAAACGTTCTGCTTCGACCAACCGCATTCGAAGGGGGAGGGGAAGAAGTGCAAGGCACAGAGGAGGCTCCCTGCCCCCGCTTTTCCCTGAGCACGGCAAGTCCTCAAATCCATTTTCTATCGACTACGTCCCAGAATCAACGCCGGCAGCTCCTCCCCCCCGACCTGTAATCACCACACCCCCGTCCTACCCCCCCTGATCCCACCACCCCATGCAGCCAACAGAGGAACAAGAGGAGAGGCCTCCTCTGCGACCCCCCGTGCCACCCATGCAAGCCACGGAGGCCAAGGCAGCAGAAGGCCCAACCACAAAGCAGTCTCAGGAACTGAACCCTGCTCCAGCGCCAGGTGGGAGGAACAACCCCTTTGAGCCCACATCGTCTACACAGAATGCTCCTAAACAACCCGTCGGGCCAGAGGACAAAGCACTCTCAGCCGCTACGGACATCGCCATGGCAGCTGAGCGCTTAGCCGCACAAGCAAGAGTGACTGTCCAAGGAGAAGAAGTTCAACAAAAAAAGGCCCCCGATGGGGATGGGGAAGCCGTCCTGTCCAGACCCTCCGAGAGCTTACAGAAGGGGGCAAGGACAGGGTTATAGCAACCTCGCAGCCCACCTCCTCGGGTCCAACGGAGTAAAGATCTGAAAGGACGTTCAACTTTAAAAGAGCGGGGTAAAAAGATAAAGCAAGACATTGAAGGAAAGGTTGGCTGTGTTACACATGTATGGTCAAGTTTTTTAAACTATTGTTTAATATACTATAAATCAAAACATTACCATTGTGAATAAATATAAAATTTATATACGAATTAATCATGCTAGTAATCATGCAATTCATCATCATCATCATACGCCATCGCTATCGGCCCATAATAGGCGTCTAGCGTTCGGCAAGTCACAACACGCAAGGCAGATTATTAAATGATGGACCCTTATTTCACAACCTTTAGCAAATAGCTTAACAGCTGCATTTTTTCTCAAACTCTTCCACTTCTGGCAGGGCGTGCTTGCGCATGAGCGAGGCTGCTTCATGTGATGTTGACTGCCAGCCATGCCATGCCACCTCATAACGCCATCCTCTTCCCTGCTTGTACTTCCTAAGAATTTCCTTCACCTGACAGCCCTGAACCCAGCTTCCCTTCTTTTCTTTGACTGCCTTCTTCGGCTGCTCTGGCTGTCTGGGGGCGAGGTCCTTATGTGCTTTGCTTGTGTGAATGCGAAGCCCCCGGGGGGTGGAAAACGTTCGTCCACATGCCTCACACTTCGCATCTCCATCTCTCTGCCCCTTTCTCACTTCCCTTTTCTTTTCCTTTTCCTCCGCTGCTCTCTCCTCTACCTTTTTCACCCCATCTTGAATTAACGCCCTCCACCTGCCTCTATGAGAGGCAAGTGTCTGCCACTCGGCCTCATTGATTTCCAGAAGGCGGAAATCAGAGAGGACGCAGTCGCTCCAACGAAGGAGGGGTCGACCAAGGGGGCGCTCTCCTTGGAGATGCCCAAACAACAACTGACGGGGAAGACGCTCTCCCCCCATTCTCCCAATTATAAGTTCAGTCAGCCTGAATATTGGCTGGCCTGCCACTACGCTTGCCATTTCTAAAAAAGAAGAAATAGTGCTAGGAAAAGGTTCAAGGTTCAAGGTTCAAGGTTCACTTCGAAGTAATGAACTTGAATCAGGTTCAAAAACAGGTTCACTTTTAATTAATAGAAACCTTATTTTTTCATATTATTTTATGCCTTTAAATTAGGCTTTAATGCATTTTTATAACGTTTTATTATAGAATCTATGCCTTAGTAGTGTTTTTAAATAGTTTAAATCAATATTTACACTCATATTAGGTGCTAGTCTCAAGTTATTCACTGTTCATAGTCGAAAATTAGTAATCAAAAAAGCCTGAAAAAATTGGAAAATGCTATAATTAAATTTATATGATCGTATCAATCATGACAATTTAGTCAACATAAGACAATCACAGCGTTTCTTTCTTTCTTTCTTTTTTAATTGGTTTAAAAAGCTCTACAATGTCTGTTGTGCACTTTAAAGTGATATTAGGCTACTGTTGGGCCATTTGTACTGTTGGGCACCGCCCAACAGGCCCAACACAGCCCAACGCCCAACAAAACCTGGTGACATGACATCGTTCAACTTTGAGACACCACAATATAGCCCAACATCATGATTGTACAGATATAAACCGCCCAACATGATTTAGCATGATGTGTTTTATTTAGTAGTTTCAGCCGTTTATGTATATCAATCATTTAGGTTCCTATTCAAGATGACCGAAATTGGGGTAGAATTTACATATAAGACCAAGTGCGGCCCCCTAGCAGAATGCCATCTACACCTTGATTGTACGTGTTTTGATCACCCAATCTGAGCACGCTTTAGAGTTTTCCGCCACATATTTGATGGACTCAGAGATTTTTAAAGTCCAGCCTACTGCGCTGAATGGACCTAGCTGTGTGTGCGGTGCGAAGGACGGATTTAAGAGTCTGACCGGGTCTCGACTCTGGCATGGAGTTTGGCTGACAGAATACAATCTAAACCTTGATTGTACGTGTTTCGATCACCCAATTTGAGCACGATTTAGAGTTTTCCATCACATATTTGATGGACTCAGAGATTCCCAAAGTCCAGCCTACTGCGCTGAATGAACCTGTGAATGCACTGGCAGATTTGAGAATCTGACCGGGTCTCGACTCTGGCATGGAGTTTGGCTGACAGAATGCAATCTACACCTTGATTGTACGTGTTTTTATCACCCAATGTGAGCACATTTTAGAGTTTTCTGCCACATATTTGATGGACTCAGAGATTTTTAAAGTCCCGCCTACTGCGCTGAATGGACCTAGCTGTGCGTGCGGTGCGAAAGACGGATTTGAGGGTCTGACCGGGTCTCGACTCTGCCATGGAGTTTCGCTGACAGAATGCAATCTACACCTTGATTGTACGTGTTTTGATCACCCAATCTGAGCACGCTTTAGAGTTTTCCGCCACATATTTGATGGACTCAGAGATTCCCAAAGTCCAGCCTACTGCGCTGAATGGACCTAGCTGTGCGTGCGGTGCAAAGGACGGATTTGACAGTCTGACCAAATGAAGTGTCTCGTGATAGAAGTATCACAGAAACGTGATTGTCAGTGCATTTGGATGGTCTTGGAGACACAAATGATTGTGCAAATGCTTGGAAGTTACCCTAACAAACTGGGCAAATCACTATGATGGATCTACTCCCGAGACTAGACTTTTTCCAGCTGCATCTGGTAGAACCGCAAAATGCAAGTTTAAAGCCTTGTGCCTCATGATAGAAGTATCACAGAAACGTGATTGTCAGTGCATTTGGATGGCCTCAGGGACACAAATGATTGTGCAAATGCTTGGAATTTACCCTAACAAACTGGGCAAATCACTATGATGGATCTACTCCCGAGACTAGACTTTTTCCAGCTGCATCTGGTAGAACCGCAAAGTGCAAGTTTGAAGCCTTGTGCCTCATGATAGAAGTGTCACAGAAACGTGATTGTCAGTGCACTTAAACGGCCTTGAAGATACAAATGATTGTGCAAATGCTTGGAATTTACCCCAACAAAACACTCGGTAAATCACTATGATGGATCTACTCCCGAGACTAGACTTTTTCCAGCTGCATCTGGTAGAACCGCAAAATACAAGTTTGAAGCCTTGTGCCTCGTGATAGAAGTGTTACAGAAACATGATTGTCAATGCATTTGGATGGCCTTGGGAACACAAATTATTGTGGAAATGCTTAGAATTTACCCCAACAAAACACTTGGCAAATCATTATGATGGATCTACTCCCGAGACTAGACTTTTTCCAGCTGCATCTGGTAGAACCGCAAAATGCAAGTTTAAAGCCTTGTGCCTCGTGATAGAAGTGTCACAGAAACGTGATTGTCAGTGCATTTGGATGGCCTCAGGGATACAAATGATTGTGCAAATGTTTAGAATTTACCCCAACAAAACATTCGGCAAATCACTATGATGGATCTACTCCCGAGACTAGACTTTTTCCAGCTGCATCTGGTAGAACCGCAAAATGCAAGTTT